>JAOEGS010009468.1:106216-126216 GCA_025447755.1 Corythornis vintsioides
GGGGGGGGGGGGGGGGGGGAGGGGGGGGGGGGGGAGGTAAAAAAGCTAACAAACAAATAAAACCAAAATTTACTTAATAACAAAGGTTTAAAAATGAGATGAGATAATACTCTGGCATACAAAATAATAATAAGGTTTTTATGAATAGGCCCCTGCAAAACAAGGTATCCGTTTGGAAGGATGGAAAATATGACCATGAATCCCTTCATTGTCAGCTGCTGGAGCAAACCAAATGAATCCAGATACAGCACCTTTTATGTAGAGAGATTTCAGAAGGTTACAATTTTTCAACTATGTGATTTAAACACAAAAGAGCAAATCTGTGAAAGATATTGACAGGCATTTTGCTCCACTCCAGACTAGAAAATCACCTAAAATTTCTTAAATATAATGACCAATCATTTCTATATGGCAATCAACTTACCCACAATTTACATTCTTAAACTCACGTGTGCTTTTGTAAGAGTTAGATGCTGAGGATTCCTTAATTATCCCAACACCATACATCCTAACTCCCTGTGTTTAGCTTTGCTAATAAATCACAACAATACTGAGACTTTGTGCCCTGGCCTCTGGTTAAATGCTCTTCATAAGGAAAAAGTGCTGAAGAGGCATTTCCAGAATGAGCATTCAGCCTGGTATGCTGGTCTCAACTGCAACTGAAGATGCATTGTGATGAGCCCCAGCTGATCAGCACTGTTCACCGTGGGGGTGAAGACAGACACATCTTTTGTGATGGGTGCCTGTCAGGAAATGCCAAAGGAATTCAGGATTGTGTGGCTTGGAAGTTCCAGACCTCTTTGCATATATCCCACTTCCTCCCATTAGGTAGTCTTAGTTGTCTGACTTCTGACCAGATCTATTGTAAATATCCAAAGGGGCTTTGTGTTTCTGCTCTGAGCAATACCCAGTGCCCATGGAATCCTCTGTGTGCTAGCCACGACAGGGATCACAAGCTTTAAGGTTCCCTTTCAGCATGTGCAGAGGAATGCATGCAGGGAAGCAGCCCACTGCATGGAGGACTTGGATTGCTGTAAGGTAAACACTGGTGAAACACTTGGAAGACTGAACTAAAAGCAAGCCATTTATGAGACATAAAGGTATCCCATAAAACTGCTGTGGATTGGGATAACGTTGGCTGAACCCCAGAACAGATAATCCTTATAAACATGCAGGAATGTTGTAAACTGTGTATGAATGTCAGTGATACAGCACATTAGGAGATTCATGTTACACTTGGTGCTGTGTAAGCCTCGGTCCCTGGATTTTTCATGGCCTCAAAGATTAAAATAAATATGTGTAGTATCTTCTCTTCCTTCATGAAGACATTTTATGTACACACTTTTATTATGCTGAACAAAGATACCAAAGTCTGTTTTTTCTTGAGCTGTCAAAGTACAAAAGAAATGCAAAAAGTCCTTGCACAGATGTAGTAAAGTGCTGGATTTTATCTTTTGGCAGGTGCTCAATATGCAGCCCACATAATCACATGTTAATGACTGGAGTGTGTTAATCAGCATGCATACCTGATTCCTTCTTGCCCAAGGAAAAAAAAAATCAACAATTTAGAGCGTGTTAATGCTTCTACTTTTGAAAAAATGCATGGCAATATACAGAAGTGAATTAAAAACTTTCCAGAAATTGCTGTAGTAAAAATAGGAAATGTTAAGAGAAAGGAAAAAAATTCACTACAGGTCTAGATGAGCATAAGCTACAAGTCTTTTACAAACAATCGAGGTGATTATTAATTCTATTTAAACACAGCTCACCCTAGAATATAGGGAAACATTTAAAATAGACCACAAATTTGGGGAGAAAAAAAAATGTACAGTGTCAAAAAGAAAAGAATAGTAGATGTATAACAGGCATGCCAAAAAGAACCATTCTTTGATTCTTCTTCAAATGAAGCCAGTTTTGTATTTCACCACCCCCATTACACACATTATCCTGCACACTTTTAGGGAATCATTCTATTATTTTTAATATGAAATGTAAACATCTTTTTCTGCTAAAGCTAAGAAAACTAAGTCCTTGATCTTTCAAACCTTTAGACATGTGTTTAACATTAGAGTTATTGGTAGTCCTAATAAAGTTAAGCACAAACCTGAATGCTTTTTGAATCAAAACAACATGCTTAAAAAAAAATAAAATTAAAATCTATCTTTCCTGCAATGTATTTCTTATAGAAGTCTATTTTATGGGAAAAAAAAAAAAGTCAAATATCATCTGCTTTTTCACACCCTTTAGTTTCAGCCCAAACTTTGCATCCATGCAATTACATATGAAGTTTTTTATCTCTCTAGTTAGGTAAAAATCCTGCTGCACTACCTGGCATGTAGAAATGATATCACCAGCACAGCAGAACTGCTTTCGACCATCACAGCCTCAGATCTGTATGTGTAAATAACAGCTGCAGACACAGAATTGCCAGAGTTCAGGGCATTTATACTTGATGCATTTTCTGTGCTCATATCCAGCTCGTAAGTGAAGGAAAAATACCATTAAAAACATGTTCTTCTATCTAGAACTTTGGAGAATTTGCAGTCATGGGTTTACATAACAGGAAACTCACAGTGTTTAGCATGTATGAACGTTTTCAAATAATCTTTCCTGAAAACCTGGGTTTATTTTCCTTAAAGGGAAGAACTTTCAACAAGAGCAGTAAGGATTGTGCTTGTTTTATGCAGAGACAGGAAGCACTGAAGCATTAAGACCTTCAGGTTACCACAGATTCTGCCTTTCTGATCCCAGTGGAAGTTAAATTTGATACTTGGTGATACTTAAATTATTTTAAAAGGAAAAAATTCACACAGTATTAAGAGATCTTCACTTTTCCTTCTCTCAGTACTGCTGAGGTAACAAGCCTTTCACATGCTTGGCAAGAGGTCAACAAAAGAGACTCGACCTAACTATGAAATACACGTCAATGTTGCCATCTGAGGTCAAATCCAATGTAAAACATTTAATTTCTGAATCCAAGGGGTCTTTAAATGTGTATTAGAAAAATGTATAGGTAAACAGCATATTTTTGGAGGCAGTTAACTTGTATTTGTATATGTCTATGTGTTTGGTTTTCCTCATTCCCTGGGTAATGACACCCATCCTTTTAGACTTGCTACTGTGGTTTCCTGCGAGAGGTTCTCACCACATCATTCCAAGCAACAGCAGAGCTCAGAGATGTGGATGCCCTCATTGTGTGCATGCCCACGCTGTCTGCATCCCCCTGTGCTGGTGGGTGGGCAGGGGAGGAGTGTCAGTGGGTCACAGCAACCTCACAGAGATGCATCATCATCATGGGCAGTGCTTGGCACGGCACCCGTGAGCTCCTCACAAGCCCCCTCTGTACCAGCATACTAGGATGGAGGATGGGGACAGAATTTGCCTCTCTCTTTCCTGTTGGGGATGCAGGGAATTCCACTATTTTGTTAGGTTAAAGCTGAGCCCACGAGGCCCCCTCCACCCTCTACAGCCATGAGGATACAACCAGCCCATTCCTCCAAGAGGATCAGGCTGCTTGGCCATCTCATTTTGTATCTCGTGGACACTGCTTTCTCCTGATACTTCAGAGCAGGAATAAAACCCAAGCCGTGCAGGCCTCTGTATGAAGATGAGGAAGATGAGAACCATTCCTGGTTCCCCAGTGTACAAAGCACCAATTACCATTCCCATTTATTTACATATAAGCTGGTAAATATATTACTGGAATACAGTGTTTCAGTGAATATTAAATTTAGCAGACATAAATACTGTTGGCTTTCCCCCTCATCCTCTTTGTTACCCCAGGAGAGACAGGTTTGGGATGCAATCTGAAAACTGACTGTATTTCTTGACTGCTACTCACTGTCCATGGGACAAAGCAGGACACTTTCCTCCTTATCTTGGTACCAGTTTGCCCTATTCCCTACAGCTGGTGCAGCACACGGTTACATCCTTAGCCTAAAACAGATTTCACTTTCTAGAAGCAGTGCAGGCAGCAATAAATACCCACTCGTCCAGGTGCTTCTATATGAAGTTACAATCAGAAATGGAGAGAAGCTTTTCAGCTCAGTGCTGTGAAAGGACAGAACTGTTGTGGCTGTTTCATTCCCCCCCTGCAGCAGAGCTGGCTGGCGAGAGGATCGGCGCAGCCCAAGTGGTTACAGGTCTGACGTTACAGTTCCTACACACTGCTGAATCTGTCAAATGAAAAGGCAGCACAAAGGGAATTTCCAAATGCAGCTGCTATTTCCCATTTGTTAAATCCTTTTATTACACCATATAAGTACACAGCTGGGAAATACTATAGAGTGGGAGTTAAAACAAAATATTTTGGCTTCCAGACATTCAGAATACACAAAGGACTCGGTGGAAAGCAATGCCTGATATCAAAAGGGAGTGAAAGTTTGAAAACATTTCTGGCCAGTGTGTTTTTTTTATGATAATACACAATGTAGTTTAAAGGTATCTTATACTACAGAAAGTGCTGCATACCATAAATGTTGGAAAAACCTCAATCTTTTTCCTTTCAGTCAGAGTGCCCTGCTACAGTATCTTTCTTTCACTGATCTGCATGGCCTCGTAGCACGTTACGATGCATGCTGTGTGCTCCCTCAAATTCCAGTGAACTCCCTAGCAGTTTTAAGGGCACAAAGGATGCAAGATTGTGCCCTTAATTAGGTACCACATAAAAGAGAATTTTTCCCTCCCCGTGTGTCGACACAGCATTCTTTGGATTGACTATCTCATAAGCAGACAACAGATTATTGGTGCATTCTAATGACAGCACTACTGCCTTGACTGTCAGTGTAAATGGTACAAGCAGGTGCTTCTTCAAACCTGCTTTGAAAGCATCCATCTGGGGAAGGTCAGAAAGCACTCACCTTCTGGGGATTTGGTTTGATCAAGTAGAAAAGTGGTTACTACCACAACACCTATCTCAAAATTGCTCAACCTGCCTTCTGGAATTTGTCTTTCTTGGAAAGAAGCTGCTAACCTCCCTGCAAGGAATATGAAATTGCCTTCATTGGGAAAATTGCAGGCGCTTCTGAATTCTTTCTTAGCAATATTGATGGCTGCTCCAAGACAGAGAAAACTCCTGCAACTAATTGAGGCTTATGGGTTTGCTCAAGAAGGACACAAACGAGGGAGAAAAAAAAATAAATTCAAAATCAAGCTATTTACTCTAAATGACAGTCCCTCAATGAGAAAAGATTTTTTCCACCACTTACTCTTGTGATCTAAGTAGGTATCTAACTCACCTAAACTCTAAACACACTGGGACTTCACTCTCTACGTTAAGACTTCTTAAGTACAGCCAACCAGCATGCCTCAGAACTTCACCTTCTGCTGCTAGCCAAGCCCTGAGAATTCTACCCAGCTTTGAGCTGGGCAAAAGGGGCAAAAGAACTGATTTAGCTGAGAGCTACCTCAGTAAGGATGACATCCCTCCATCACCAGATTGCCAAGGGAATGCTGGAAACTCATTCATCTACATCTGTGATGGAGTCTTTACTGAAAAAAGGAGAGAGGAAAGTCAGAGTGCTAAGTCACTGAAGGAAAGCCGATGCCCCTGTTGTGCAACAGGATCAGCTGGGTATTGATTGAGGCCAGGGGCTGAGCCGGCAGAGCGGCAGGCAGAGAAGAGGAGGAGCTGCCTGCAGAGCAATCCCAGCTCCCCACACCCACACGGTGCCAGCACTACTCCAGGGCCAGGGAGCCGGCTGAACCGAACACCAGTGCCTGGGGGGCTGCTGAGCTCCCACAGTGCTCATGCTTTTCGGAATGAACAGGAAAATTTGTTCTTTACCTCAGCAAACCTGACCAAAGCTCCCCGTCTGCCTCTGGCTTGACCCCCTGACAGCACCAAAGGTGAAATTCTCCTGAGTGCTTAGCACGTGGTAGGGCAATGGAGTGACTCTCCATCCACAATGAGGCTCCACCTCAGAACTCTTTATGTCCAACTTAATGTACTCTGCCAGATTACTAACCCAGCATCATTATCTTTAAAGCCATTTTTACAGTGGAAATGTTGACTTCTTCATCACAATCCCTCAAATACTTAGGAATATATTTGAGGCCTGACAAATTTCTGGGCTGGGTTAACTTGTGCATTACAAATTAGGTAGCTTTTGTGTGGTCTGGATTGATCTTTTGAATTAATTGGATTTTAGTAAAAAAAAATAAGAATCCCAATATATTAAGAAAGCAGGTATTATTGTAATGCTATTAATTAATTTGAGACATCACAATATGCATGAAGAATTCCAGTATCTATACATTAGCATTATTATTTCCAGTGAAATTGTAAACAAACTTCATTATTGCAAGGGTTGTAAAAAAAATCTACAACTGTTTTTTAACCTTATTGAAAGCTACTGCTTCATACTGGAAAAAAACAAACAAACAAACAAACAAAAGGCTTGCTGAAAAAAATCTGCACATAGACATTTAATAAAAATACAGAATGTCATGAAAAGGCAGGGTATTCTTTTTAAACTAACTGTGTGGATTTAATGCCTCTGAAAGTCACTTTATGGAGAGTCTGGAATTATAATGTTCTAAATTTACAGAACACCTGGCTGCTCCACATACCCTAATTCTGTTCCTGAGAAACACATGCAAGGAAAATAAATGGCCTGAGATGCTGTGCCCATTCAGTCTTCATTCAGCCTGTCCATTTGTTGCAGAGTTTTGGGGTTGCAGAGACAGAATTACAACTGCAAAATAATTTTATCTAGGCTACAGGAGAGAATATAGATAATAATTCTGATCATTACTAACATCACCTATATACAAACTGGTACCTAGAGCAGGAGAGAATGACATAGTTACTCATAAACAGCTTTCCCCTCCACAAAAAGTAGTAATTTCCTATAAATACAGCAGGATGTTTGTGTCACCTAAAATGCCAACAGCTTTGTTGTGGTGTAAAGCTATAATATTCTAGACTTGGTGGGTTCTATTTCTGAGAGACAAGTAAAAAAAATGCATTCAAGTTTCTTCCTTCAGCACAACACTTTGCAGATGACAAACAGTTGTGAGCTACATCAGAAATTAATGCTGGAATATATGAGCTGGAGAGGTGATGACATAAATCAAGGAATGAATGAAAACATGATAAATAGGTGCACTTCCTCCCCGAAGGTGAACTCATCAAATGACCTCATCCATACAGACCTGTACACTTAAGAAGATGATACAATGGTAATTTACAATTACTCCACACTGATGTTGATCTACTGCTAACACTGACACCTGGACTTGCCAAAAGCTTTACACCCAGGAGGGGTGGTACTGAAGGTGTCTGTCAAAGTGAACCCAAGCAGCCCTTTGGCACAGTAATTCAGAGAGCTGCAGTGGGGACTGTGAAACTCACCATTCTGTGTTGGGCTGAGATGACTCCATCCCACTCGGGCTCCTGCTGGATGGTGGTGAGCAGAGTTGGGAGCTCCTCAGGGTGAGGTTTGTTGTGCATGACGTTGTGGAGAGGCAGATGAGAGGCCGTGTGCTGGTCACTGTTGCCCTCTTCTTTGTCTCGTGCTGCTAAGTCCTGGGTCATTGTTTCCTCTCCATCAGCTGCACATGCAAATGGAGAGGTAGCCTGCTTGGAAGACATTCTTCTGCAAAGGAAGAAAAGCAGACAAGGAGATTGATGTTAAATGGAGGAATAACAATAATAACAACGGCAAAATTATCAAGCTGAAAGCAGACCTCTAAACACATCACACCTGCCTAGACAGTTACACGTGCAGTGGAATAAAGTACTCTCCAAGCAATGGCCTTGGGGGATCTGGAGCCAAAACACTGAGATAAAGTATTGGAAGATGCCAGAGCAAAGTCAGGGTGAAGCTATATGATGTCATTCTAGGCATTTAGACTTGCCAAACAATAACATGTTCTCCGGCCGTCAGAAAACAGGGATTTTAGTGGTATTTTTGTGTTGATTTTGCATTAGTTAAAGGCTTTAAATTCTTAGTCCCTCGAGTGATCTGAAGGTGATAAGCAAAACATTTAGATGAGTCCATCGGCCTCGTTCCTTGCTCACAGATGTTCTACACAAATGAGATTTTAAAAATCCATTGCAAATTCTGCTGTTTGTTTAAAGCTGCACCTGCCCCTAACCTTTAACATTTTAACCATTTTTGCCTTTTAGAAAGTGTTTTGAGACACGCATGTGAAAGTGTTCTAAAACAGAATGATTTACTGAATGGATGGATAATGTCTGAGTAATCTTTTACAGTTTGAACTAAAAATCTAAAATAATTATGTTTCATTTCATAATAGGCATCGAGTACAGGATACAGCTCAACAAATTACTTTAAATGACTTAAGTGTAATGAATAAATGCATTGATTTATGTTAAATGTCTTTTCCTAATAATGGCCTCTTACTACCATCTCACATGCAAACACAGCTTTCACCACAGCTTCTGCACTTAGATGAAAATATAACTGACTTCAACTCCAAATCTGAAAACACTTTTTTTTTTTAAACTTCTAATAAGATTAACTGCAACTGCTAAAACAATCATTAATAAACCTGAAAGAAGACAGCTAAAATATATTAACTATTTCCCAGTTTTTCATAACTTCACAATATCCTTGACACTGAAATTGCTGAGAAACTAAGGAATAAGATCTTCACCTTAATTGCTTTTTAACAATAATTGATTTCATACCATTTCTTTAAAAATGCACAAATCAGTTAACATAGGAAACCACATGAGCATTTTTCAAATTAGCAAATCATTAACTTGCTAGTACTGTTTCTACAGACAAATAAATACTGATTAAAGGGTCTGGAAATCTGAGACTAACAGTTAAATTTACAAATCTGTCACATGCTTTCATGAATATTACAGTGAAGGAAATATCAAGTGCAAAGAAAAATAATTAAGTTAATTCCAATTTAAACAGTAGTTTTTACGTAGCAGCCTATGTTCACATAGGATTTAACAGCTAATGCTAAATTTCTCACAATTAATGAGGGAGTTCAGATTTAGTATCCTACAGTGAAAAAAAAAAATTAATATAGGATCAAGTAATCTAATTATGTACAGTTCTGTATGAAAGTATTACAAGCTTTGAAGTGCTTTGAAACATATTAAAACACTGATACCTATTTAGAATAGCCATTCTGTAAATAGAGATAATCCTGCCTCTTAAACTCGATACTGGTGGGGAAAAAAGGGCTTGTGTTTTCTTTAGGAGAGCCCAAGTGTAAGTGGGAGTCTAGCAGCAATGCTGCCAATAAGCAGAAGTGAGGAATTTAAAGAGTATATTACATTCTTCCTGTGCTAAAGAATTTGTGTGGATGCTGCAGAGCACACGCCAAGAGCCCAGGAACCATCACTACTGGCCGTGCTTCAGAGGTTCTGCTTCATCATGACTGGGATGCAGGAGAAAAGAAAATATTTCCTTTCCCTTTTCTCATGAGAATAGTCGTGGCAACGCAGTCTCTCGGATGAAGACAGAAGTGAGTGCCCCATGGCATTAGAGGAGCAGGCGTGCAGCCTGCGAGTCACAACTGAGGGGTTTCCTCCCCTCACCTCCCCAGCAGCTCGCAGTCCCGCCTGGAACCGAAGCAGCTCCTGCAGCAGCAAGAGCTGGGGCTGTTTCCTCACCAGAAACCAGTCGTGACACACAGCCAGCAGTGAAAACGTCTCTTAAGAATAATTTCAACTGCAAACTGCACCCATGAATAATAGTGCACAATCCTAACTCAACACAACTCTGCAGCTGCAAAAATAGCCCGGATCTGTCCAAAGCTATGAGCTGGCTTTCAAGGCTGCTTTGCTAGGGACTGTTTTCTTAAGGAAGGCTGGGCCCTCAGTCTTAATCAGTCAATAAATTATTTCCTGCAATTACATTAAATAGAAAATTATCTTCAAATTGGGAATGTTAATTGAAAATCAAAATTCAGACTGAAGTTTAGAAATTACATGCTGAATATAATTAGTCTAGAAAGGCTTCACCTCTATTTCATAACCAGGCTGCTGGTGTTCCCTCAAGTGACCATTCAGCACAGCTCTCTGCTGCACTGCACTGTGGAGGAAACACTTGCACTTTGCCACACGCACTAAAACGCTCTCCCCCACTCATGATGTTTTAAACACAATTAAATCAAAATCTCTCTTTGTGTTCTGCTAAGTTCCCCCGTAAGGGGACTCCATTAACCTGAAAAATCAACTTAGATTGACAAAGTTGCATTCACTAATAATTCCAAGCTATGCTGAGCAATTTTTTTCTGTACCAGACTGCGAGAACGGACCAAGAGCAGGGTTCAAATGTTTTATAGCTCCACCTACCCCTTTTCTCCACTGCTGCATTATGGTCACACAGGTTTTCATACTGTACTTTACTCACTTGCCTAGAGTCCTGGAGCCTGAAAAAAAGAACAAGCTCAGGCAGGGCTCCCAGGCACTTGTTCTCCTCATGACATCATTTTTAGGGCTGTCTTTTGCTTCTGTTTTCCCTCAACCCTTTGTTGAAACAGCAAGAATTAATGCAGCCATTCTGCTCAGAGGTCAGCACTTATTGGTACCTTCCAGGTTTTTGGTTGCTGGATTTCCACACTGGGATGCAAAGGGACAGAGATGCAGGGCTTGCTGGATGAAGCCCTCCACTGGCTTTTCCCAGCACAACCTTTAACTCAATCCATGTGCTGTGCACCAAATATTGATGGTGCTGGGCTTGCGATCAGTAAAACAAAATAAATCATAAACATCTAAAGAAATAAACAATAACCAAGCAAAAATAATCTGCAACTGGGTGTTCATTCTCATGCAGGTCTTTGCTCATGACCTGTTACAGTGAATTCTGTGCACACAGATCTAGTTCAGCCCAGAACTCCAAGGTCTCATCAAATCCAAAGAAGGATTCAGCAATTGGAATAGTTTATGTTTATGCTAACACGAAACCATAGAAGAGGTTGTTGTGTTAAAATGCTTTAATGTTCCAATGAGAGTTTGAATAGCAGTCAAATTTTAAGCCATAATAACTTCCCCATTTTACATTTAAAATATTAAAAATGCATTTGCTAAAATCCCTGGTGAAAGGAAAAAAAAAAATCAATATTCATAATAAATAAGGCTTGTAAACGGTACCAGAAACTTACTAATTTCCATTATAATTTATTTTATTTTTTCTCATATTATCAATTAAATTCACTTGAATGATTTTAAAAAAAAATTTCTGATAAAAAAAATATCTCCCTAGTTCTAACCCCTGCAAACAGGGGTTTATAATGGAAGTGCTGACACAACCCTAACTACAGCAGCGCAAATGGTGCCGCTATAATACACAAAATCAAGTTCTATTATTCTAAACTATCCTCACTCGGGGGGTTTTCTTTACTGTGCTCCCAGACAAACTGCTGAAGCATGAAAAATTTAAATGCAATCAAGTGGGTCCAATTCTACTTTACTAGAACAAGTGTCTACAGTGGTACAATCTTACAAGAAGATGCAACAGATTTGTTTGGTGCTTTTCTTTCTTTTTTCTTTTTTAGCTGTTTATTTATAATACTGTGCAGTGGAGATAAAATAAGAGAGGAAATTACACTCACATTATATCAGTATATTGATTACACAGCACACAATCAGAAAGAAAACTACATTGTGAAATTGTTGCTTTGGTTAAATTGCCAGATTAGCTGAACACAGCAATCACTAAAGGTGGAAAATATATCTAAAGGGTATATAAATAAAAAAAAAAAAATAAATGAAAGAGGCCCTAATTCCCTCAAGTCCTATCACCTATTCAACTTTGAGAATTAAATACATCTTGATTTAGATTTTGCAAAACTAGAATAAATTGTGTCTCATTTTGAACTCGGGGCAGGAAAAGAATGGGATCATTTACCAAAACCTCCCTCAGGCTGAGGAATTGGCCCCCAACTTCCACCAGCCTCGATACTGAGGCAATAGAGCTAAACTGAAACTGCTGGGGGGGTTAACCTATGTAAAGCTAAGCACAGTCCCAAACAGCTCCATTCTCTATATTTCTGACATTATTTTATTTGAATCCAGACATTTAATTCTCTCTAATGAAGACTGACAGTCAGATTCTTAACACATCACTATTCCCTTTTCCCTACAGACAGTGTGTGTTACATCTTTTTCTAAATACAAATGATAATACTGTCTAAGGCTTTTCTATGGTCTCAAATTCTTCAAACAACATGTTTGTGGTTTGTTTCTTTTTTTTTTTTAATTTAATTAAACAAATAGATTATATTCCTGACATGAAAGGCTTCCAAAGCCTGTAGTCTTCCATCCCTGATGACTGCTGAAATGATTAACTGACACACTGTAAACTATGGCTAGACCTGGAGTTTCAGCTGCTAGACATTTCAGCATCAAGCCACAAAGCACAAACACAGGTAACAATGATGTGGCAGCTGAGGCACTATTTTTAAACATCTAAAGTAAGCAATAACAATGAAACGTGAGCAGCAGACCTGTAGCTGGCCAGAGGCTCCAGCTTCTCCTCTGCTGCACCCTCACAAGGCATTCATAAACCTAGAGGCATGTCCAGGCTGCAGCAGTGTAAATGACTGCTTTGTAGTGCTGAGATATCCACACTGATGTTAAACAAGCTCATTTCTGATAGCACTCCGACTACACCACTGTGGTGCTCAGACTGATTCATCCTGCTGTAGTGACTGCAGAGTAGACATAACCCAGGTCCACAGCTCCAACAGGAGATTGGAATCAGATTAGAAATACACTCCTTTACAGAGCATTTCTGAACAGTCTCCATTCTTTTTCCCCAAAGTGCCAGATTAAAGTACTTAAGTGCATGATTAACTGTAAGTATGCAAGCAGTCCACTAATTTCAAATTGGACTACTTGGATTCAAAAAGTTAAGCACACGTCTAAGTGCTTTGGTGACTCCAGAACTAAATAAATTAAGAGAACCCATTTTTAGAACTACTTACAACCTTTTAAATATTTCCTTCTAGATTTTTATGCTAACCTTATGTTCACGACAAGTAAAATTCAGCCACAGCATCTTAGCCCTCCCTACCTTAGAGGACTTGCAGGAACCTCCCTTGTAAATCAGCTGGAGGATAAATGCAATGCATTGTATGCTCTTCAGTGTTCTCCTCTCTTGTACCTATGGCACACCTCATCATACGGTGGCCTTGTGTCTTTCATGGATCTTCAAACCCCTCCTGAAACTCAAGGGCATCTCTTCTGCAATCTGTTCTGCTCAGGCAGAGCAGGGCACACTGACATTGCACTGTAGTCACTGGAACAACTGCTTTGTAGCTGTCAACCAGTTGAGCAGAGTTTAAACATACAGGAAAACTGATCTTTATTTCTGCCCAATAAAGATAGCAGCTACACTGCTGTTTAGACAGATGCAAAGAAAACTGAAGAAGCTTTGTCAATAGAAGGTAATTCACTGTAAATCTAATGCTGTCATCTATCTGCCATTTTGGAATAAACAGATATTTCCTCAAATTATTAAATCTCAGCTCTGTTCTCAAGGAGCCTTAGTAAGAGAAACAAATAGTTAGTAAAAGATCCCATTCTCCTGGGGACCCACAGACCAGCATGAACTCCTGGAACGAGAGAGATCCCCTCAGTTTCTGTTCTCGCTCTGGCTCCAAGTCACAGGGAGGCCTTAGGCCTGTCAGCTCAACTCCCTCAAGCTCTTCCTCTGCATTTTGGAGGAATGTGACAAGAATTAATTCCACACAGAGCATAAACAGCACCTCAAGATTGGAGAGTCTGGGGTAGTTGCAGGAATCACCTTGGAAATACAAGTGTGGGGAAGCAAACTAGGATCCAAGATGGCCGCCGTGCCGTGGCCTGAGGGGCCGGCTCTGCCCTGACACAGCCCAAGGCCAGCGGGGAGCCCCGGCCTCCGCAGTCCCCAGCTGCTGTTTGACTTCACATTCAGCCTTCCTCAGAAGCTTTGGGAGAATTTTGATGGTCTTTCCAGTAATTGTATTCAGTGTGAGACCTAAACCAGCTCCTTGAAAGTGTCTGGGAAAGCCTTTCTCTTGCGTTCTGCCAGTACAGCGACCGGCCCAGCCACAGCCCCTGTGGAATGGCAGGACTGGAAAGGAGTTCCTATGGATCTGCTTGTCAAAAACATCCAAATGGATGCAGCAAAACAGCCCTTGATGACTTTCAGTGATAATCCAGTGTTTCTTCAGATTCATTAAATGCCCAAAATAGTGGCTGCCTTTCCAGCAGGTGAAACGTTCCAGTCTCTATTCACTACCAGCTCTCACTAAAGGGAACTCACAGTGAATGCAGTAAAGGGCAGGGAAAGAATAGTCATTTAGCACCTGGGATGTGCTCATCTTCAGTCCCTGTAGTTAATATTTTCTATAGTTTATATTTAGCTGACAATATTGCTGTCACTTTATTTAGACAGCTCGAGCCTGTTCTTTGGACTGGAGCTCATATGCCCTGGAATGCTTTGACTCATGAATTGTTTCTCCTGATAATGTTACATCACGTAACCACCTCTGTTTAATTGGTCGGTGTTAGTTCTCGCTGATGACTGCCTTTAAAGTCCTATGACTACACCATGTGTCTCTGGATATTGAATTTCTTTCTGTTGGAAAAATAACAAGAAAAAAGGCAGCACTGACTTTCAGCTATCTTTACCAATAACTATGGGAACAAGAGCAAGCGTGCCAAGAATTTAGCCACCAACTTACTAGGATGTGTTTTTTCAGACAGTAGAAAATACAATATGAGTAAAAACAATAATTAACAATAATATTAAAAAACAATGGTTGCTATAAATAAGCATTAATTCACATATTTTTATGGAATAGAATGGAGGAATAGTTTAGCTGAATGATTATATAAATAGTTTTGTTAAAGGATGCCTAAAAATACTAAGAGAAATTTGCTTTAGCATGTTTATACTGTGAGTTGAGACTTTTTACAAGAAGCAAGAATGCATTAAAGAAAAAAAAAGCCAGTTAAGAATTTGTTATAGTAACTAGAAATCCTCCAGGTGACACTTAAACCTGATGGGCATCATTTCCCAAGAGTCACTAAAACCTTTCAATACTCTATGAAATACATACTTCTTTGGTAAGATACAGTATCCTTAGGTTTTTTTCCTTCTACAGTTAATTTTCAGGAGCTGCTTAAGATTCCACATAATGAGTTAATTTTCAATCCTACATGTGTGAAAAAAAAAGGTCGTGTGCCATTTGTCTGCACCACCTAATTCAGCACAGAAATATTCTATCTGCAGTCAGATTTCTCTCCCCTCCTTCCTCCTCTCCATATTTCTGATTCTCATTTCTAAGTCAAACAGAGCACCTCAGCAGAAAGTGAAATGAAGTCTCAATTTCAGGCTTACCTGTAGCCAGTTGCACTAAAGCACCTAATTAGTACCTCCGTGTAACATGAAACAATGGCTCTGCAGCTCACTTACAGATTGTCTTTTTAATAAAAATCTTACACTGCAAGCTAAAAAAATCCTAGCAGTAAAACATTTCAGATTCTGTAGAGGTTACACAAGCATCAAAGCACTTAAATATAGGTGCCAAACCACATTGCCAGGAGCTCTTAGTACTGTGAGGTACTGTTACCTGACAGCTTGGTGAATATAAAATTACTTGTTTCTCTAACTGAAGACAATCAAATTGTCACCTTCCATTGTAAAAATGCACAACTAGGGATCAGCAAAGTGTCAACATAATTACCAGGAAGAAAACAAAACATAACAAAAATATCAAATCTAAATTTCTCTGAAGGGTAAACACATCCATCTGGCTATTCACAGAGAAAAGGAGGAGGGATCTTATTTTTACTATCAAATATCCTCATGTGATTTAGCAATAAGATTTATATGCCTTTCATTAAGTGAAAAAGAGAAACAACTGAATAAGTTGATTCAGGAAACACTAAGAAGAAACACAGATCAGAACTGTGCTGGGATGTTACTTGTGCACGTTCAAAGTCCTCCAAGTGTTATCAGAGATGCTGGGACAAGCAGAAGCATCTACATTGTTGTTCTGAGAAACTCAGAGATGTGAGGAGTCAGAAGAAGGAATTCTAATTGGCACACAGAAGACTTTGGCACAAGCTATGCATGACGTGCCACTTCTATTTGTTTATTTAAATGACTTCATTCTAAGAACTGAAAATTAAGTTTGAACTGCAGACTGTCTCAGAACTGGGACTTTCAGGGTATTAAAAACCAGAGGAAAACCTTTGAAGGGGGTAATCTGAATACATGAGAACTAAGATTTTCACCAAGTGGCCTACATATTCAGGAGTGAAATTTGCATTTTGGTGATGCAGAGAGCTCATAACCAGAAACTGTGTTTTATATTTACAGTAGCTCTGGGCATCCTATTTAAAAAAAAAAAAAAAAAAAAAAAGTCTTAGGTAGGATCTAGAGTTGAAAAAATATTTTCATCTTGTTCATAATAAACTTCAATTCTTTCTCAAAAACTTGTGTTGTCGAGTGCTATCCCCGATTAGCTTTTCCATGTTGATATTTCAGTCCCTGCTAACACATACCCAAAGCTCTTTTACATGTATTGATGTAAACACACATCATCTCACATGCTTTTCAGTCTCACCAGTGCTGAAGGAGTTACAAAAGAAGAGAGAAAAGCAAAATTCACCAAGCTGAGAATCTATCTTTGACAATGTTTTGCTCTCCGGAGGAATATCCAAGAATGGCAGTGGGGGAAAAGCAGCTTTTCTTCCAGCCTGCACAGCTGCAGCAGAGCCAGGCTCAGTGCTGACCCTGACGGCCAGAGCAGGCAGAAGGCAGCAGTGCAGAAGGGGTTAAGGAGAAGATGCGGGGAACTGGGAACAGCTCCTGCATCTGGCACCAGGCTGGCCTCCCCAGCAGCTCAGGTGCAGCACCCCAAGGCTGGGCTTCCCAGCTACAGCCCCCTGGGGCTTTGGCCACCGATGCTCTGAGCTCTGAGCTGCAGTCCAGGACACAGCCCCTTCTTCCCCACCGATCTTCCCAGCTGTGCCACTGGGCTGAAGAGGCTAGGCAGCCAATTTAGGAGGACAGACCCAGATGTGTGCCAGTGGCAACAGAAGAAAAAAGGAAGGTAGTGAAGACCCTGAATGATTTTGAAGCCACAAGCATTTTGATCTGATAAAACCAAACTAGCCAAAGCGCCTCACTTGCCGCAACTTGGAGAAATCCTGATTTTTGTTCAAGTCCTTACAAACTGGCTTTTACAAGGCAGAATCGTGCACGATATTTCTTTCTTTTGAACTAAGGCTTACACAATATGATCCTTACATATGTGCACAGTGGGAACCCTAAAAGGTGTTTACAGGCCCCTGCAGCAAGCACCTCATCTCCCAGCGAGCTGCAGCTACTGCTGGATGAGGACAGGGCAGCTGAAGCAGCAAAGTGTTCACACAGAGATGGCAGGGGATGCCATGCCCAGCTCAGCCTGCCCGCTCTGACTGGCAGTGGCCAAGAACAACAATGCAGCAGCTTCTCCCTTGCTCCCCCCAAACCTTCCACTGCTTGCTCTGGGCAACTGATCCTTTTTTCCTAATGTTAATCTACTTCAATATGAAAAGATAAAGAATTACAACACTCGAAGAATTCACATAAAGTAAAAGAAAACTTTATCTTCTCAATTAAGCTAATAAGTTGCCATTAAGGACTGCAAACAATGTAAAGTTCAGTTTATTGAGACTTTGAACCTCCTGGCCTTTCACAAGATTCACCGATGAAATCTCTACCAATTTTAACTGCCTTTAGGAAGAAAAACTAAACAAAACAAAACACCCAAAACAAAACCCAACTAAGACATCGTTATCCAGTCTGATTCTTAGTATGACATGCTTAACAATATCAAGTATTTTCATTGTTATTTAGTAAAACAACTACGAAAATCATTGTTTAATATTAACCGGTTTCCCAATGTGTATTTTTACCTTTCTTTTTTCCTTTGTATTTTTAAGGAATTCATTAAAGCATTTGGACTAGACATTGCAAAGAGTCAGAGAACACCACCAAGGAACTGTCACAGGTAAAAATTCCACTGCTTCATCATTCATCTTGGGGAGATGAAGCAGGGTGCAGCTCAGCACACAGCCCTCTGCAACTGCACCAGTTGCAAAAGCAGCTAAGAACTCTCCCTGGCTTTTGGTTTCAGTTCTGCAAAGTACCACAGAATCCTCAGGAAGAAACACTCTGCAGCAGCTGAGGACCCTCAGCTCTCCTGCTTTCCTGGAAGGTCAATGCACGGGGCAGCTGATCTCCAAGAGCAGGAGCCGTGCGTGGCCAGATCAGTGGTTAAGGGTAAAGGTGAAGAGGGCCCAGGCTCTCAATTGCTCCACAATTCCAACTGCTCAAAGTTCTGCCTTAGGATTTCTAACCGTGTCAAAGAACAGCACGAAGCACAGCTATCAGAACACACAGAAAAACACAAAGCAGCACTCACCCCGAAGGGCCAGTCAAATGAAGCTGCTGTCTCAATGGTTAGTAAGAGGAAAAAAAAAGGCTAAAATGCAAACTCTATAATATTTAAATATTTTCCTTGATTTTAAACACTTTTACCATTACCATTTCTATTCGGTTAGATCCCTTTAAAGTTCTTTTAGCTAAAATATTATCTTTTAACTTGTGATGCAGTAAGTCTCCTATTGCAATACATAGTGGCATGCTGTGGTTTCCATCCCTGACCCATTTTTCCCTATATTTTAAGGATAAAACATACAATCTGCGTTTGTAAAGCAGCCTTCTAGTGTCAATTTTTGCTCGGGGCTCTATTTTGTAACAGTTTCTCACTTTCATTTATTGGTAATAACCTATAATAGGAAGCAAACCGTAGAGAATATGTGCAGCCTGTTACTTTGCAGAGCAGACTGGAGCAGTTTTGTTTTCACAAGGACAGTTGTTGAGAGCTATATTCTCAATTTCAGAGCACTGCCATATAGAACACACAGCATTACAGGCATATTTAGCTGGCATGGCTATGAACCAGCAACGAGACAGTCTAGTGTCTGTGGTTCTAAACCAAATACAAATAGAATTGAAAAGAAATGTATCTTTTAATCTAGGAATTATGACACAGACATAGAACCATTACAGGCTTCTGAGTGTGGGTCAGATCCTCAGACACTGTAAATCAGAGCAGCTGTACTGAGGTTAATTGAATCCTCTTTATTCAGCTAAAGATATGCCCTTAACAACTTCTCTTGGAAAAGAAAAATGTCACTGCTCCTTCTGCAATATAAAAGTTCTGTGTTTTCAGTGAAAACCCGACTATCATTACATTATCATCAGGATCATATGACATTATAATATTCCTCCAAACACTCACTGCAGAGAAATGCAAAAACTGCTAAGGTATACTGTGAACACTAGCAGGCTGGATACATCACTCAGTTATTTTCCCATCCATACTTCTTTAACTGCTTTAAAATAACCTCTTCACTTACACAGAGAAGCATTTGCAAAAAAACAAAACCAAAACCGACTTCTCCAACTGGCATCAGCACTGATAACATCAGATGATTCTGGGAAGAGTCAAACACATGCTACTAAAATAAAAACAACCTGAGGTTTTTCGTTTCAACACAAATTCTGCTGCTGCTACTTGGCAAAGCACTGCAGCCCAGCAGCTCCTGTGGAGCAAGGTCAGGAGAGAGACAGGGGGTCACCCAAACACCTCAGCCCCCCAGCACAGCCCAGCCCAGCAGGGGCAACCCGCACCCATCATCCCAGGCTCGCCACCAGAGGCAGCTTCACCAGGGCACTAGGTGACAGGGCTGGGGACATGCCCAGCAGCCTGCCTCTCAGCTGGCAAAAATCAAGTGCAGAAAGGGAAAAAGCAAAGGGCAAGAGCAGTTTTATTCTGCGGAGTGATTTTTGGTCAGTGAGGTTTCGGGAGCTGACTGGGGCAGAGAGAAGCTGTAGCCAGGAGGAACTGGAGCTGGCAGGAGGCACAGGGCTGCCCCAGAGCACAGGCAGGTCTGGGTGAGTGCTCTCATCTCAGCAGAGGGGTCAGTCTCCAAGAGAGGTTCCTTCATAAAGGGGTTGCCT
>JAOEGS010009468.1:131216-149503 GCA_025447755.1 Corythornis vintsioides
TGAGGTTTCAGTGTGCTGCTATTTTCCCCTCAGGAGCTGCTGCTCCCCACAGGCTCTGTGCTACACTCTCTTCTCCCATCCAGAATAGCCAGTTGCATCTACTGGAAAAAATGCATTTTGGTGCTACTTTGCTGAGCCGTGGCCCTGCCGTGAGGGGGACAGCGCCGACCGGGGGTCTCACTGCAGGCACTGCTGCTCTCAAAGAGCAAGAGTTCCTTGCTGCTCTCACAGAAACTATCACTGCCCACAGCCAGTGGGTCATCACCACCTCCTCAGAGGCCTAGAGCTCTACTTGTGATCCAACTAACAGAGAGAGACCTCGGATGTTGCTGGATGGAGACACCACTTGGGTAGGAAAAAGGAACAACGCTTCAGAAGGGAACTTCTTGCATCTCTGGGGAGACAGGAGATAGATCTGAGAGCTGAGCCTAAGAGCAAAAGAGAAGAAATCCCGTGTGGAGCTGCATTTATACACACATCAACACGTGTGTGTGCAGCTATATAATGCATCTATATGCATATAAATAAATATCTAGGGTTCTTTGTGTGTGCATACGTTCAGTATAGACAAGATTTGAGTCCCAAGTATTCATAGAGAATATGAGACCTACCCTGTGGCTTTTCCCTGTCCCCTGCTGCCCAGATGCAAGCTGTGAAACACATCCAGTTCCTTAGAAAGGGAAGCGTGGAGCCAGGCAGTTCAGGCTGAGCTGCTGCAGTTACCACTCCACTGAAAATTAACAGTAAATTCAAACAACAGAGGCCGTGTTTGATTCTGGATCTTTCTGGGCTTTCTTTCTTTAGTTCCCACCCCCACAGCCTCACCTCTCTCCCACACTTCCCTACTTACCATAAAGTTATGATGCCCTTTGCTAGAATAATGAATGGATTGCCCAGATTTAGTTTTTTTTGAGGCTTAACTGATTCTCAGTGGTTTTTACATGCCTAGCACTTACACAAATCAGGTTTTTCGTATTCCTTTCATCAAATATAGAAACTGGGGAGTTAGTATTTGTTTTAATACTAACAGATAGTCACATTTATTTCCAAAGATTTCTTTTTTTCCTAATTGCACTTTTGCACCACACCCATCTATAAACCCACACCTACCTCCAGCAAGTAGGATATTCCACCCTTAATGACTTACAAGCCCATAGATACCTGCACAAAACTCTAAATATAAATAAGAGTGAGACTCTGGGAAACTCTCTTCCCCTTCTGTGGGTTATTTTTTTCCGGGCAGTCTCAGCTGAGAGCTTTCTACTGCTGCCACTATGGCCAGGTTTACAGTGGGGATTTTTCTCCATACAGATGTGTAACTATTTGCCTGTTCTTTACTTCTCTGTAAATGCCATATGGACAGAAATCATTGAGTCACCAGATCATACATTTATTTTTATGATATATTATGCTGTTTGATGTCACGCTGACATCTAATTGATATTGGGTTTGCCTTTTTTTGGTCTTTGTTTTGTTTCTTGGTTTCAATAAAAAGAGAATTTAAAGAAGGCTGCAGAGTGACGACTTAAGGCAGTGACAGACATGAACATAGTGTGCATCTCTTTTATGATGTGCTGCTGAGTAATTGGCTATATTTCCAGCTTTAGAGAACATACAGGAGACCTCTGAATTTCTGCTGTAAAGTATTTGTGTAAGCCTAGCCTATAGCCTCAAAAGAACTTTTTTTTCCTCTAGCAAGAAGGACATATAGAACATGTTTTCAATAAGGGCTTAACCCATGATTTAAGAGTCAATAAAGAAAGGTTTTCCATAAAGAAATGAGAAAGTAACAATAGACCTAAAATACAACATACTGAAGATTAAATATGTTCTATCAGCACAAAAGTGTCTTTGTACAGCAAAGAGCAGAAGGGAATGATTAATAGTGAAATGGTAAGTATGTCAAAAGAAAAATAAATGCAATTTAGACAAAGTACACACTTATTAACAGAGACCATCACTTACAGTTATTCAGATGGGAGGAAGGCAAGGACGAACCCAGCAGAGAGTGGATTTCACAACGTGAACTCACATACATCCTGGTTCAGAGTTTCCCCCCCTGACAACAGCTGCACAGTGAAAACACTGCTGAAATCCCTGCTGGAACAAAATCACTGCCCAAGTGCCCAGGGGCTTCAGCAGGACCAGGAGCTCACTCGAGGTGGTTTAAGGTGCAACTTTACTAGGCAGGATTCCTGGGTCACCATGGGGACCAGTCCTGGCTTCTCCCCAGCAGCAGCTTTAGAAGCATGGCCAAGCTTGGTGAAGAGGGGCTGACCCCTCTCCCTTGGAACAGCCACCACCAGGGCCAGTGCCAGGCTCCACCAGGGAGCAGGAAAGCAAGGAGGGAAGCTGGCTCTTGGAAAGAAGCTCAGGAACCAGGTGATGCTCTGACAGGGAAAGGCAGATTGAGGTGCCTGGCAGTGTCTGCACAGCACCTACCAGAAAGCTGTCAGCTGGAACCAACTGGAAGGCTGCAGAGAATCATTTCTGATGGCAATTTCCATTTCTGGGGAGCACCTTCTCTAGATTTGCCAGAAATGACATCAAAATAACCAGAGGGCAACTTGCTACCTCAGGCATTCCAAGCTTGGAGCTGGAGGGCCCAAACAAGCTCCAGGCTGCACTGCTCCCTGCAGAACCACTCTGCTCAGGGGGGTGCCCCAGCAGTGTGCCCACCTAGCCTGGCTCTGCTACCTGGTGATTCCCTTCCCACAGAGAAATACATTGCAACTGAAGATATATGTGTGGCAAGGGAAGATGCAAGGCAGAAGGAAAATGACCATTTCATTCTGCATGCGAGAAACACTATAGGATAAAAAAAAACCTGCCCAAATGCTCTACTATTTCCAAATAAACCAACACAAAATACAAATGGATTCATAAGAAAGGTCAATTAAAAATCAAGAGAAGAGTTTGGAGAAGTTGTAAATGAAGATAAAAAGTTGAAAACATAAATGCTTATTCAGTATTAATTATAGAAATTGCTACCACTCCTACTTTGCATACATAATTGCACACAAAATGGGAAAGAGGAACAGACATAAAACAAGGGTTATAATTCCATCAATAATTATCCAGAGAGGATGAAAATCTTTCGAGTTCCACTCTCGTGATGTAGGGTACCAGTAGAAAGCAGACAGGGAATTAGAGCCTATAATTCACAATGGGCATGTTTTTACTTCACCTGAGAGATAAATCAAAAAGTGGTAGATGTGAAATATGCATCTCAAAGTCCTTCTCAGCTACCTCTCTCAAAGCCTCAAGCTGTCCCTAAAAATATTTGGATTATTTTGATCTATGTGGCCTTTGTAACTCTGGCGAGTTCCTTCCTCTAGCACCTTTGGAATGACTCCTTCCCTTTGCAAGGCAGTCCTCAGATTCAGCATCACAGGGCCACTGCTGCCAGATCTCACTGAGCTCCTGATGTCTCCACAGTCTCCAGCTGACAGACCCAGGCTACAAATACACACCCCATGCAAGAGAGCACACACAGGCACAGGAGCATGGCCATTGTTTCAGTCATGGATGCTACAGCTAGAAAGGAATATGTCAGCATGATGTCAGGACCCTCTCAGCTTCAGACAAGAGCCTCTGTTCTCAAACCCCTCTGCTAAAGCAGGTTCCCTCAGAGCAGGTTGCACAGGAACTTAAAACTTAGCTGAGCATTCTCACCTCCTAAATCTGCAGGTGGAAACCAGCTCTCAATGCAGCCTATTAATTCTCACTATTCATCAAAAAATGAGAAGATGAGAGGAGGTCAGGAATGTAAGAAAGAAGGAAAGTGGCAAAGGGAGTGAGGATCCTTCTAACTGTATTATCAGCAGTGTCAGTAAACACAAATAAGTCACTCCCACCCCAAACTGCAGAGAAGTAGATCAATTATTCCCAATATTACCATCACTCTATTATGAGTGATGGTAATATTACATTATTACAATATTATTATTACAATAATACATTATTACAATATTATTATTATTACAATATTACACCATTATATTTGTTTCATTACCAATCCACTCCCTGTAATTCTAAGGACCATGAAGTAAACTGTGATGGCCACAAAAACCTGCATCTAAATTCCAACCCAGGCGCTCACCAAAAGCACCCAGACTTTCAGGAAAGTTTGGGGGAGGTGAGCTGATGTTAAGACTGTCATCCTTTTAAGCAAATATAGATTGCCTTAAAGTCAACATTGCAGGAGGGAGCTCATGTTCTAGGCTTCACCAAGCAATCAGCAAGGCATCTGACACGCTGCAGAAAAGCTGCAAAATCCAGCAAATAAATCATGTAACACCCATTCAGTATCCTACAAAGCACACAGTGGGGAGCTGACACATTATTAACTGACTGTAATTTTCACCAACTGTAACATTCTAAGAGCTTTATGACATACATGTGGTGAAATATCTTCACAGGTATTAGAAATGCCTGTTTTTAAAGCACA
Organism: Corythornis vintsioides; assembly: GCA_025447755.1. Classification (NCBI taxonomy): domain Eukaryota; kingdom Metazoa; phylum Chordata; class Aves; order Coraciiformes; family Alcedinidae; genus Corythornis; species Corythornis vintsioides. The sequence continues at coordinate 135,667 of JAOEGS010009468.1, forward strand.
TTAATCAAGAGACTTCAATTAAATCGTTGGGTCATGTTTGTTTTCAAGTTAGTGGTGTCAAGAAATGTTGATTATCACAGTAAGCAGAATTGGGATCCATAGCCAGCTCCTGACTCCACTCCAGCAAAATCAGAAGCTTTTGATGCTAAGCAGTGACATGAAGCACAACAAAGGGCCTGACCTGAGCAGCAGAGATAATCATCCTGGGACAGCTACTGTCCCAGAGCAGTGCCTCCCCTGAGCATGAGGTTTATATGACATGAGATTTGGTGCAAACCTGCTGGATCCTGCTCTCTCAATGCCAACAACTCCACAAGGGACAGTGCAGGTCCCAGGGAAGCCCTGATGCTCTCCAGAAGGAAGGAGCTGAAGATGATACTGGCACAGAGCAACTCTCAGCCAAAGCACCTTGCCTTGCACCCTGGGGAAGATCTGCCCCACTTTACAATGCAAACCTCACCTGCCTCTCTCGGGAGCAGCAAACCCCAGTCCTGCAGATGACAGCACACTGCCTTGGGAAGCTTGGCATTGTTCTGCCACACAGAGGAGTATCTGGAGGCCCCAGAGGTCTGTAGTAGAAAGTGGCACGTTGCCAGCTCTCACTGCTGCCTGCCAACCTGGAGATAATCTTGTACTGTACGTCAGCTGATACTTTCACATTTACAACACATTACAATACTCAGCAGTTTCTATTTAAATAAAAGTAGGCAAGATTAAAAAAAATAAACCCCAAGTAGAAAAGACAGGCTAGATGTGAAAGCTGAGAGTATTTTCCTCTCTATTGTCCATTATTCTTTAATGTATCATTCTCTTTCTGCATGTAGGCCAAAAAAATAAATCCAATGTAAACACAAAAGGCAAATACCTTTTGAAGGCCAGGCAAATATTTGAAAAGCAGAAAAGCAAAAAAAGGGATTCTGCTTTTATCTCTAGATCACCCTACAATTTAATGGTTAGTGGAGGAGGGTTTCTTTTTTTCTTTTCTTTGTTGTTTTTCTCTGTTTCAGAGAACTCAGCAGGGGCAGGTCCACACTTCTTAGCTCATAGAATGGTTATCAACCCATAAACTGCAACAATGGGATAACAAAGGTCAGAAAGCTATTCCATGCTTGTCACAGAGCAGAAGGGGAGAAATGGCACTATCAAAAGCTACAAGGCTACAAGCCAACACAGTAAAAACCCTCGATCCAATATTATTTTTTAACTATGAAAACGATGTGAAGCATCCTAGTGAGCCCAGTTCCCTGGCAGATACAGTAAATGCCTGCCCAGCTCTGCACACGCGTGGCACAGAGAGCCAAAAGTTGGGAATAAAGCTCCTGAAACCAAACTGGAACACAAGCCCCCCTTTTGTGTCCCCTTATGACTAGTCCCTGAGTCTGGGGTCTCTGCTGAACACAGACAGAGGTGTTCAGAGGCTCAACAACACGGGCTGGTGCTCTGAGGCCAGCACCACATCTTTACCAGGGCTCAGGAACCACAGCAATGCCCCAGAGCCCATCTGGTCCCTCGTTCAGATTGCTGCCAGTACAGATGAGAGCTGGCTCAGATGCCTCACCTATCACAGCCTTTGAGCTGGGGAGAGGGAGATTTGTTAGAGCAAAAGGGCAGCATTTGGTAGGTTCCCCAGAACTGGTGTCATCAGTGGCCACTGTGACCCTCACTCTTAATTCTTCTGCTCTCAGGCAGACATCTCCTGAGAATAACATGAGTATCTTTAGATTCTTCATTCAGTATTTCTATATTGCATCCTATACTCAACAGCTGATCTATAATACAACACTTTTTAATACATTATTTTTAACCTACAAGTGTTCTTCTCAACACCAATATCAACACCAATATCAAATTATTGTGCAACAAGAGGTTACATCTCTCTAAATTCCCAACTGTATTTCCCTGTGTAATTGTAGACTGATAGAGGTTAAGGGCCATCTGAGTAAGACTGAAAACAAAAAAGTATGAACAAATAAATTTCACCACAAAGGTCACTTAGAATATAAGCAAAAAGAAGTTGCTTTGGGGTTGATCACCTGTCCAGTGATTGGAAGGGTGTAAGAAAACATTTTGTATGTTATATATGCATTCAAGCTGTAAAGTATGTGTACTTTATTATCTTTATCAGAAAAGTGATAAACACTCCTTCTAACTAAAGAAGTTTGATCAGCAAAGTAGGATTACTATTGGAACACAGAATTAATACTTGCTTACTCTTGTAGGAGACATTTCGAGATAAAAGCTGCAAAAAAAATTAAAATATCCTTTGTAACATAAAAAAGAAACTCTAATTTAGCACCTGAAAGCTAATTAGGTTCATTTTCAGTTTTCACAATATAAATTCACTTTAAAAGATTATTCTGTTCCACAGGATATATGATCCTTATGATCTCTGCCATGTCTAAAGCCATTTTAGAAATACCTGCAGCAATGAGCAGACCACTACAATGCCCAGTTCTCTACCTGCTTCCCACTGGAGCTGGAGGAAGGGCACTGGGCTCTTACTGGGCTCTCACTGGTCCATGCTGAGCTGGAACTGCCTCCTGCATTCCCCAGCTGCTTGGGGCACTCACCAGCACTCTCTCCAGCCACTCATTTGAACTACTCCTCCTTTTTGCTGGCAATGTGTTGCTCCACATTCTAGAGCATCATCTCTGACCACAGTGATGGGTGAGACAGGCAGTGTAGGTGAGGAAGGGCAAAATTCTGTGCCTAATATGAAGATGAAAATGAGAGGGCATGACTATGTATGTCTATAAATATCTCAGGATCATGCTGTTTGCTCACTGATTTTTTAATGGATCTTTAGACCCTAGTCTGGGCCTAAAAACCACAGTACAGAGTGATATATTTTTTAATAATAATAAAAAATACTATTTCTTCTTTCAATTGCTTGCTGTGTGACTCAGTTCTCTAGACTTGGCTGGTACCAGTCAACCAGATTTGCATGATTTCAGTAATTTATGAAGATGCCTTCAGACAAATGGGAGCATTTTTTAAGCTAAACCAGTTGCTGCACTGCTGGTGCTGCAGAAGCAGAATCAGAACATCACCACTGATGAACTAAAATTCAACCAAAAATTAGTTGTGCTTCACTAGGAGTGGTGAAGTAAAATCATTCTTCCTACATATATGCTCTTGAAAGCATGCAGGAAATGTTGTTTTTATTACTTCTACCACATAAGGCAGGTTGATTGCAGCCTTACAGGCTGTGATAATACACTGAGAGGGTCTGATAGTTCAAAACACAGTCAGAAAAAGGCTCAATCATTTATTTGCTGGCAACAAGCTTCCTTCCTCATTTATTCCCTGCAAGTAGCAGTTTTGGGAAAAATGGGAAAATGCCATTTCTGCTATAATGCAGCAATTATTATTGACACTAAGAGATGAGGCAGTCACTTCTCCTCTTTGCTGTCTACAGGCAGCTACAAGCAGCCAGCAGCAGCCAGGGGACACTAACTCTGGGCTGCACATCACAGCTGTAGGGTGCAGAAATCCCTTACCCTCACTTCACAACTACAGCTCAGAGCAGAGTCTGATCCTCCCTCGAATGAAAAACAAATCAAACCCACAACCTGCTCTGGTTCCAAACCTTAGATCTGCCTTTGCAATGGGAATTCTGCACCCAGTGCCTAGATCCCAGAGGCTGGTTGTTCCTGCTTACTGCACAGCAGCTCCCTTGCTAAGGGGAATTACAACAAAACAATGCTTCTCCTGCTGGGTTTTATTTGCTCTTTGCATTAAACAACACTTAGACTCATAAACAGGTTTATCAGACAGTTGTCACAGCTACTTTGTTTTCCCTGGAAACTCTGCCCTGGTGATAGCATGGGGAAAAGTAGAAAGATGAAAGAATAATCAACAACATACTACAAATGTTTCTTTCAAAGTCAAATCAGTCTATTGATAAAGCAGAGAGAAGAAAGATTCAGCATAAACCCTGCTAAAACATAGATATTACCTCAATAAATGCTGAGGGCTTAGCTGGTAAATCAAGAACAAAGACATCTGTGATTGATCTCACGTTTTTGATGCAAAAAGTGGGATGTACACTTACAGTCTGAGCTTTTCTTAAACCTAATGGGGATGTAGAAGAAACATCTTTAAATGGGGATGAAACAAGTACACTCATGATGAAAACTGTTTTGAGAAAACCCAAACATAAACTGTAGGTAGGCTGGGTTTGGGTGGCTTTTTACTACAATTAAAACATCCTGAATGTTTAGGAACTGCACAAATGCTGGTTTGTACTGTCTTTGAAAGAAATCCTGCCAGAATCTGCTCCGGCAGCTATCAAAATAAAGCTAAACCCTGTGTAGTAAAGATAGGGGATTACACTCCCAGTTCCAGGGATGTGGTGTACTACCATCCACTACTACCACAGACCTGCCTTCAGATGGTGAAAAATGACACGTTTGATGGCTCCAGAATTGGGTAGCTGAAAATAAAGTAGTGTGCCTTCAAGAAAGACACTGCTTCACAAGCAGGGCTTCTTAAAAAACTGTTGGAATATGTTGGGTGTAATAAGGAACACATGTAACTCCTACTTCTGATGAGGAAAAAATGGAAAGAAAAAAAACGTTTCCCTCTAGCAGCACATGATTTAATTAACTCTTCAACTTCCTCCTCCTTGCAGCTGTCTGAAATATCATTATTTTCCAGAAGACAGTAAAAATGCTAGTTCCAAAGGCAGAATGAAGTCTTACAAGATTTCTCTCTGCCTTGTCAGGCATGGGCCAAGTGCTAGGAAACACCTATGCACCTACCTGGCTCTAAGGACACAGTAGCTTGAGCTGGAACCAAAGCCAGAAGACACCAGGAGTGTTTTGTTCAGGTGATTACTAGGTAGGTTTCTTTCTTTTCAGTTCTATTGCACAATTTCTTTCCTCCTGGAAGGAAAGTTCCAACGTTTCTGTGTTCTCTCTTTACTGTATCACAGCAATAGGTGCCTCTCTGCAAAGTCAGGAGCTCACCCTGGATTTTTTCCTTCTGTGGGACACGGCCTCATTTCCCGTCCCGCCACCCCACGCTGCTGATGCTCCATGAGCACTCAGGAGAGCTGGAGCTGTTGCTGAGCTCTGGCTAAGAGAACAGCCTGGAGCACAGCTCAGCACCAGCTGCACCATATTTATCTGCTTGTTTATGAAAGAGTTTCCCCCTCATTGTGTGGATAACTGACCTTAGCCATAGCTAATAAGACGTGAGCTTCCTTGAACTATGCAGCTTGACTCTGGATCTTATCAAATCCATAGAGCCTCACTGAGCTCCTAATGACCTGAAGCACATTCTCTCTCCAGTACTTCCATCAGAGATCAGGTGTGGGCCAAGGAACAAAAATAACCTGGCCCAACCTTAGCTTTGACCACCTGCTTCGTGCTGGCTGCCACTAGGTAAAGCAGAGGGTCAGGCAACATCCAGATATCTCAGCTCCACCCTGCCCATCTTGCTGTCCCAGCCTTGTGATGACCAGAATGGCTTCATCTCTACAGGCTGCCTCCACTGCAGCTGTTTCCAGATGTGTGCCTAGTTCTGTCAGTCACCTCTGGAAATTCATCACTTCTCAACCCCAAGCCTTTGAGCAGCCTGGGAGCTGCAGAGTTGGCACTGAAGGCAACTCAACAATTTTGCTTACCATGAAAAGCCTGCTCAGTCACACTAGTTCCACTAAATCAGATGATGTTCTTATCAATCTATTCCAGACATACATGGCCAACTTTTTTTTTTCTTTTTTTTTTGTTTGTTTGTTTGTTTTTAATACACAGCTGAGAAGCTGCAACTTGCTCAGAGGCAGGAAGATGAACATGTCAGCTGTGCTGAACAGCCTTGCAGGGGGACTTTGGCACAGGTAGCACTGGGATATTGTTGAATTTGAAACGAGTCCCTGGAATGGCCACTAAAAGATAGTTTCTTCCTGTCTTTTGTTTCCATTTTTGTTGTTTAAGTGTGCTACTTTTATCACAGTTGATTTAAATTGTAGTAAGTACCAGCTACTTTACCCTGTCTTAGGGGAGTTCATAACGGTTTCTCTCCAGTTGCAGGCAGACTTTGATGAGTTAGGATTTTGCCAATAAGTTAATAGTGGCAGCAGAGTTAGAAATGGTTATTAAAGTCTGCCAGTCGAACCAGTGCAGGGCTGGAGCTCAGATGCAAACTACACCTACATAGAAAATACAAGAAATCCTGAAATGCTGCTACAAAATCCAACCAATTTGTCTAATTTGCGGGTTGCTGCACAAGTAACACAATCACCTTCATCATTCCCAATAAGCACACAGAGAGTTTCATTTTGCCCCCCCCGCACTCCACTAGTTTTTCCTCATGATGTTCCAAGCAGAGCATTCCAAAGAGTCACTCGTGCAGGAAAACAGTTGAGCTGAACTCAAGTTGCCAGCTTTTTTCTCATTTGAAGTTTTGCTTTCCCATTCAGAAGCAAGCATTCTTCTCCAAGAGTAGTTAAAATAGCTTATCTAATTTAACCTTCTTTTTTTTCCCCCTTACACATCTGGGAAACTTCATTTCTTTAATCAGTTTCTTACTTTCCTCCACTAATTAAAACCTTGGGTTTTTTCTACATATATAATTTCCTGTGTGATAATTTTTTCATCACTGCTTTTCTTGCTCTTTATGTATTTCCTAGATGCTGGTGTTCACATCCAGGCACAGCAGCTTATTTGTGTTGCTCCATTTCTCCTCCAAACACTTGGATAAAATATGCCACCAGAAGTTATTTGCCTCTCAGTATAACTGAATATTTAGCAAAGCTTTCCAAAGTGCCATTTGCTGCCCTGATAACTCCATCAGTCATTCTAGGATTTGAATTTCCCATGATGAGAACCCACCCTAGAGAAAAAACAACCCCTGAGAAAAAACTGTCCCGGGGAACCCAGCAGAGCTCGTCAGACTAACACCACTCCTCACTCCTTCCCTTCTTCCCAGCTCCCCTTTCCCTCTGCCACGCTTCAATCCCATGCTCAAAACAGCTTGTGGAAGGACACCATGGGGAACTAAAGAGCTACAGGGGCTCAGCCCCCTGTTTGGGTTGCTTTCAGTATTTTCATCTTCTCTGTATTCAGATCCTCACCGTGAAGCTTTCAGGCTATTTCATACCTCTGGAGATGGGGAAAGTCTCTTCCACCAAGCCAGATACTGTAGTAACATCATTTGGACACTGAAGCACAAGCACATCAGGACTTTAAGTGCTTCTAAGCAAGCAAGAGCACACAACATGAGGGAAGTCGTTAAGCACCACATACAGACTCATTTCTACAGCATTAGGCCACTCTTCCAAAGATTTGACACAAACAAACTAAATCATACATTGAAAAAACCCCTTATTTCTCATGTGTATTGATTATTATCAGTAGCACAGCTACAAGAGACAAACTGGAAAGCTTTCCCAAGCCAGAGCTCTGGGTCTCTAGCAAATCCCCAGCAGGATAAGGCGACTACATTCAAACTGGTTTGGTTTGCATTTCTCAGCAGAAACACACTGCTGTGTTTACCAAACATTCATTTCCTTCTAACCCCACATCATAGATTTCTGAAAACCCACAAAGAGAAAAATAAAATCAAGTGTTTTAATGAACACAAATGTGTTCACAATATCAAAACAAACTTGCCCAAGTCATTCGTCCGGAATGGAAACTGAAGTCTTAATAACTGTGAATGAAAGAGCTCTGCAACATAAAAGCTTCTGCAAACCACCACGATCTGTTCAAGCACAACTAAAGACAGACTTACATAATAGATTAGGTGCAATTGCAAAGGACTCTCCAGGTTTTATAACCAGTTCTCACACGTAACCACAAACCAGTAAAGAATTGTTATGATCTTTCACAGTTATGTACACTTCCTAGCTTAGAAACAGATCTTCTTACCAAAGTTAAAGTGCAGTTTTGATTTGTTTCATTCATTTGAGGAAACTGAGGATCAACATCTGCCATTTCATATGCTGAGAGTTTAAATAAATCAACAAAAATTCTTTTTAAAGCTAAAGTCTCTTACAGTGAAAAACAGAAAGAAAAGACTTGATTTCTCCGAGAAGATGTCTAGCTTACCTGGCTTTGCCATTCCACACCAACAGCCTGAACAATATTATCAGCTCTTCAGGTACTAATTCTTGCTAACTGGAAGGATATTTTCTCTCTTGCTGGATTAATAATCAACTTTCCTGATAGTTCATTTGTAATTCTCTGCTGCTTAACCCTTTGCTGGTCTCCCATGTTGAACTGAGCACCTACACTGGACAGTTCATTTTAAAACCAAAATAACAAAACGTACGACAGCACCTCCATCTCAAAGGGAGCTAAAGAGAAAGTTTAGGTATTGATTACTGAAAAAAAAAAAAAACCAAAAATAAAAAAGCAGCTTGCAACCACTTCCAAGATGACTTTCTCTTGAAGATTCTACTTATTAAACCCAGGAGCAGGAAAGCAAGGCATGGCCACACGGAGAGCTGTAAAGTCCACTGGCTCCCAGGACAGCACCCTCCCCTGAAGCTGCTGCTCAGCCTCTCGTCTGAGCTGGAGGTGCAAGTGAGAGACCTGCCTGCTGGGCTCGGAACAGAGCGCCCGTGGTGCTGAACACAGGCTGAAAATGACCAGTTATCAGTCTGAGCAAGGTCGCCCATCTGTGTTGTCAGAAAGCAAGAGCAAGAGTGGCCGGGAGGAAAACTGAGATAAGAGAGGCCCAGAATATCTAAAAAGGGGAGTTCAAATAAGGTCAGAACAGTTTAAGATGGGACACCTAACAATCATATGTAATTTTATTTTTCCAAGGGAACAGTAGCAAATGACATGCATTTCATCAGTTCCAGAAGAATTCAACCCATTTTGGCAGCTCTGTTGTGAAATGAGTAAGAAGATTATCAAATAAACCCAGTAGAGGGGTTTAGAGATCCAGTCAAGGAGGGAGAAAGACTCTGCAAATCCTGACCTAAAGAAATGAGTCTTTGTCTGGGAGACAGAAGATGGACCTTGGGATGTGCTTGGACTGGGGGCAGAGGGAAGAGGAAGAGCAAAGTGAACTTGTTGCACGGATGGCTGAGGCACAGTGCTGCAAAAAATGGAGAAAGCATGGGTATCTTTCCAGAGAACAATGACTTGAGGTTTTGGATGGAAAAAAAATCTGTAGGAAAAACGTAATAGATGGAAATATAACGACGAAACATAATGCTGAAAAATATTCCATCTCTAGGAAAAATACAAGAGATGACAGTTCTCTTCACTAACAGCAATTCCTTCCTGGTAGACTGTGCCATAGCTGTTTTATTAAATAACACCACAGTGCTTTTCTCTTTTTTTTGGGGCACAGAATCTCCAACAGTTACTGCACAGCACAGAATATTTCCCTTTGCATAAGAGCAGTCCCACAGCAAATCTACTTCTACACAGCTGCAGGTCTCTGCTCTGTCTGCTGCTCTCTGTGACACCTGCTACAGTTTGCTGTAAACTTTCTAAACGTGCAGGAGAACTGATGACAAAACACTACAAAGCGTTGAAGCAAAATTATTTCCAATTTCCAGTTCATTTTATCCTGGGTGTGCTGGAAGGAAACCCTTCTGAGGACACCCGTAACGTGAGAAAGAAGCGACCACTGAACTTCTGGTGAAGTGTCCCATCAGTGGCACTCCCGAGGGCTCCTCTTCATGGCAAGGAGGCTTAACCAACGTTTTCTAACACGCTGGATGGCTTCCCAGAGATGTGATGGCCTACAGAGGCAGTGCTGAACAAAGCAGCCTGGGGTAGCAAGGCAGTAAACAACCCTTTTCAGGGGATGGTGACAAATAAATGCAACTTGGTTTAACAAAGGCAAATTGTAGTTAGCTTTTGTTCTTTAGAAGGTGCATTATCTTTGTCTCTGGTTCCACCTGACTGAACTGGTGGGATCTCTTCCATCACCTGATGGAGTGCTCAGCTGGAAATCCTGGCACAATAGTGGATTGTTTAGTCGCAAGAGACAATGACCTTTCCTGTCCTTGGAGCTCACCATGACCTTTCATCTTTCCTGTCCTCCAATGGGCTCTGCTAACAGCTACTCCCCGTTAGGCTGAATTCCAGATTGTCAGAAAAAGCCCCGTCCTTTGGAAACAAAACCAATTTTTACACCAAGGTGGAGGAGAAACACAGGTCCATTGTTCCCGCACAGATGGAAGTTAGAGTTACTAAGGCAACAGCTCTAATCCCCCTTTTTACCACCTTTTTCACATCACTGGCCTATCAAGTGTGCTACCTTTTAACTCATAAGCTCAAAAGCTGGTAGTCTAACTGACTGCCCTAATTAGCTACAATTTTCACAGTACAGACAACATGATGAGCTAATCGAAATTTGCAAAATAATGACGTACCTCCAGCAAATATTCCTCCTCCTGAGGCCCAGTCTTAGAATAACAATAATGAGACCATTATTAGAGGAGGGCATTAAAATGCTGCACTGCTGCTAAACAGAGAACTTAATTGTTCTGGTCTTGTCCATTGAATCAACAACCTATTGTTGTGGACTTGAAAAATAAAGGACTGGAGAATGGGTGCCATAATGATTGGTCTGTGCTGCCATACCAGCACTCTGTAGAATTGTTTTCCTTTTGAAACTCTTGATGGACTAGTAGTTTTGTTTAAAAGTAATATAAAAGGCAATTGTCTGGATAAAAAAGTCCTATTTATTGAAATCTTTAGAAGCAGTCGCATGGATTTGTTCATGACCCCCAAGATAAAAACACAGGGAGCAGAATAATGCTATTTGTAGAGACCAGTGCTTGTAGAGACACTAGAGAACACTGTCCTGTCCAGCTACTGCAGAAGGAAGGCATTTCCCTGCAGACAGAAATCATGACAGAAGGCCAAATAGTGGCAGACCCAATTCATCTGCAGAAAGGAAGATGCTTTCTTAAAAAAAAAGCCAACAAAAATCCCCAACTAATGCATTTGATCATCGTGGAGAGCTCTGGGTTCAGACCAAACTGATCAAGAAATGCTTAAGCAAGTCAGGACCTTGTTGTTGGTTGGGTTTATAGAGGTTAAAAACAACAGGAATTATTTGTTTCTTCACCTCTTCTATAGAGCTTTGTAGTTTGGAAACAGAATAATAGATCTTGAGATGCTCTGACTCAAGTGCTGTAAATTGTAACCCACTGTCAGCTTTGGATATCCTTCACTTAAAACCAGGGATGAGACAAAGAGATCTAAAATGCCTGGAATATGTTTTTAATCTTGGGGTGTTTTTAACTGATAAGAAAATGCAATCGACAGCTTTTCACACAATGCTGAAGGAAAACATGATCTTGAGAAAACTGTGTCCTCCAAGATACAAAAATCAAAGTGTTATTACATCAAATCATTGTTAAATAACACTATTCTGGATTCTCCTCTCAGCTTGCACTGTCATAGAACAGTTGAAAACTTATAAGTAACAACCTATTTGTACTTAGGAAGAGAGACTAAAATCGTGTTTTATTGCATTCTTTTAGCTTCCCCTCTTAATGCATCTTTCTACATAGCAAGTGCTCAAAATAGTCTATGGCTCTGGGTTAATATAAACAATCAGAAACAACTGAATTTGGCCTTGCAAGAGCATTCAGGGCTACTTTGCTATTTATTTCAGTGGGAAAAAGTTTTGGCTGTAATTTGTTTTTATTCTTACCGAGGTATTTTCAGTCCAAATAAAACAAAACAAAAAAAGTGGAAAAAAAAAAAAAGGGGAGGGGGAGGAGGAATAGGAGAAGAGAAGTGAAAGTTAAATGTTAACCCAAAAGGTATTTTCAGCAGTCCTCAGAAGTGCTTGGACACTGTGCAGTTGTCTTGCCTGTACTCACACAACACATTCTCTTTCAGCTCAGGGGCTTGTCTTTTGTAAATTGAAAAATACCTCATATAAAGAAGTATTAAATTGTAAATAAGACCTCTTGCTTCATTCAATCCCTGCTTTGCTTCATTTATCTTCATCTTGTTAGGCTAAATTAATTAACAATCTCTGTGTTGCACACTTTCTCTTTTCATTACATCAAATAATGGGCTGGCTCTGGGAGAAAACCCTCCCCACGGGGATCTGGGGGCACTACCTGGAGGAAGAGTCTCTGGCACACGCATCAACCAGCTGGGTGGGAGGACATTTTTTAAATGAATCCTTCATCGCTTGAAAATCATGCTCCTGATTTGTGAGAAATACAAATATTTGGGTTTAAAAACCAGAGGCTTGCCACGGATCCCGTTGCTATTTGCGAGCCACGAGTCCTAAAAGCAAATACATCCATTTGTCAATTGTTTTGCTCAATGCTTTATTTAATAGAAAGACATTTGGCACATCTGTCTCATTTGTGGCTCCCCGTGTATACCATCCCAAACACGTTGGTGTGGCAAAGGACTCAAGCCAAGTTGCCATACCGTTCGCCCGGGATGTTCTGGGTATAATTAATTGGATGGCTGGGACGGTTTCATTGCTAAATCTGGTTATTTTAATACTGTAATGGGGAGCAACGTGCTAAACTAGCAGATAAGTTTTCTTCCTTTAACCTACATTATGGCATCTAGAGCAAAAGGACAAAACAGTAAAGCCTTTTTTAATCTCTCCCTGATCAAACAAGCCTCTTTCTCCAATCACAGCTTTGTGCGTGAGATCTTCCTGCTAGTGTTTCTTATTTAATTAAAACAGACACTGACAGAAGGACATGGATTAGGACTGTAATGATGCATTTACTTAGATTAATCGGAGGCTCCTTTTGGAGTAATGGCTTAAACAAAGAACAAAAGGAAATTGTTATGAAACAGCCTTTTATCCCAGGCAAAGGTCACATTATGAGGTTTTTAATTTTGTCAGCCTCTGTTCTATGGGGCCTTGCTCCTGGAACATGAGAAGTGCTTCTCTCCCCCTCTCCCCCGAGCCAAGCCAGTTATTAGAATACAGCCATTAAAGCTGCAAATTAAAATGTCTGATTTTAAAACAGGTTGCTTAGCTTTCAAACCCCTCTAATTAGCATGTTGGGCATTGTTGTGAAGGAAAGAAACCTAAAATGCTAATGACCTGCTGCCAGGTGACCACGCTGCTGTGCAGAATAACACAGACCCTCTCGAGCTGTAGGAATAACAATAATAATACCCAGCTCTTGTGAATTAGCCAACTGCAGGTCTGCTCTGCAGCACGTGTGCTCCAAGAAGCAAGCATGCATGCAGCCAAGGAGCAGAGTTCACCCCAGCACAGGAGCTGAGGCTGATAATGGGACTTCAAAGCCAGACCAAAAAGAAAAGAGTTTCTTACACCCCGTGGTACACGAAGCTCTGTTTTTAGAAATACTTGAGTTTTAGCAAAGTTACTTCATGACATTTCAGAAGAACTCATCAGCCTCGTGTGGCACCTGAGCTGCAGAGCCAATGCTTCTCCATCACAGAGTGCCATGGGTGGAAGCTGCAGTGTGACCAGCACAGTCACACACCCAGCACCACCAACCCAGCCCCCGCTGCCAACCAGCACCACCAGCGCCAGGACACCTTCCTGAAAAGCCCACGGCCATTAGCTGGGCAGTCAAGATTAACCCCACTTGACCTGGGCTTTTCACCGGCCGCTCAGAAACAGAACAAAAGCAGCTTTCCCTGACATCTTTGCCATAAGGCTGCTGGTCCAACCCCCCGGCACACCAGAGAGATGCTCTCCCCTCCGTGGCAGCAGGAGGATGGCTGAGAGGTGCAGGAGGCTGGCTGAGAGGTGAGAGGAGCAGGAGGCTGGGTGAGGGGTGAGAGGAGCAGGAGGCTGGGTGAGGGGTGAGAGGAGCAGGAGGCTGGGTGCGGGGTGCAGGGGGCTAGGTGAGGGGTGCAGGAGGCGGGGTGAGGGGCGCAGGAGGCCGGGAGAGGGG
>JAOEGS010009469.1:6413-44768 GCA_025447755.1 Corythornis vintsioides
TCCAGCTGAACAGCCCCAGGGCTCTCAGCCTGGCCTGGCACAGAGATGCTCCAGCCCCTCAGCATCTCCCCAGCCTCCAATGGATTCTCTAGTGGTTCCTTATCTCTTTGACTGGGGAGCCCAGCACTGGACACAACACCCCAGAAGTGGCCTCACCAGAACAAGGATTTGGTCCTGGGGTGACATCCTCCACCCCACAGAGCTGCTGGGCTCTGGAATGATCAGACCACATTTTCTGTGCAGAATGTTTCAGAAATGGCAGTTCTCATTTAGTAATCCTTTCTTTTTTTCTTCTCCTGTACTTATATTTTTGCCTCTCTTTTACTGTGGTAAAACTTGGGATTCTTTATACTTCTTTTGACTCTTTATCTTTACTACTTCACTTCCAAGCTGTATTTCATTACCATTATTCATAATTCAGATGATCTCTTCTGCAAAGCTGAATGTGCTGCTTGTACATGATAAATCTGTGCAGCAGCAACAAACTTTTCCTCTTTCTCTTCTCTTTACAGCTAATGTCTCAGTGTGACAGAAAATGTTACCAGCAACCTGATTTGATAGTTCCCACAAAAGAAGAGCAAGGGAAAACCAGTTACCAAGCCAAGCAAATTTACCAGCCCAGAGTCAAGAAAGTGATTTATGTGGAACAAAATTCAAACAGATGGGTAAGTAGCCAGGGTAGCAAGAAAATCTGCCATGAGATATTTGGATGAAAAACTGAGTTCAGGTGGAGAAGATCCATCCACCCAGGTCAGAGTCCAGAGAAGTTACCACCAGATTCTCCCAAAGTACCAAGACTGGAGGAAGCTGAGACACTGGAAAAACTACCCCCCTTTGGATGATTTTTTGTTTGAAATGTGTTGCCAGTGCCATGCCTGCCTCTCCTTCAGCCCTTCTGCAGCTGCTGTGTAATTGCACTGCTGTGGAATTTGCCCAGATTTTGTTCTTTCAGAGTTTTGCTCTGCTTTATGTTGGATCTGAATGTTTGGACCGACACGTGGAGCTCACAAAGTGGTCCCTTATTCGTGTGGATTTATTCAAGGATGAGAATCTGCTTCATTGAACATTCAGTGGCACCTGGGTTGACCAACTGGTGGAGTAAAGCAAAGCACAGCTGACATCTCCCAGACCTGATCTAGGAAGGACAGAGTGAGATACATAAACCAGAGCTAAAAGAACCTGCTTAGATCCATAACAAGAAAGATTGGCATTATGGCCAGGGATGTCTGTTATGTGCAGGGATGTCTGCTCACCAATAAATTGGATTGCAGCATGATAGGATTTGGGAGGGACTTGTGGAGATCAGAGAGTCCAACCCCCCTGCCAGAGCAGGGCAGAACTAGAGCAGATCCCTCAGAAATGCATCCAGACAGGGCTTGTCTCCTGCCTCCCTGACACCCTCCTGGATTTATGGACAGGAATTAGATCCCCACTCAGTCTTCTCCTCTCCAGCCTAACAAGATGTGATGTTGCTTCCACCCTACAAAACATCCCATCTCCAGTTATTTTACTTTCAGAATTCACATATTTGTTTTAAACTATCCAGGGAGAAGTTGCTGGGCTTCTGGCACAAACATCTCTGTTGCTTTTTCCACCTGAGTCAAGGAGTTGTTTCCAGCAGTAACTCCCCAACCTTTGCCTGTATCAGTGTTTTCTCTGATATCTTTCCATTCCCCAGAATAACTTCAATCAAACCCCTCATCACTCCCTCCCTGCTTGGGTCCTGATGTAGTCCAAACGACATATATTTATATTTTTAGACAGAATATGAGCTGTTAGAGCAGCAGACACTCGGCCATCTCCCAGCACCTGCATCATTTGCTGTGAGCTCTGCAGCCTGACAGCTTTTTAATTTACCCCACTATTTCATATTCTCTACTTTCTGGTTTCTACCTTGACATTTAACTATTATTGACCCCTGGCAGCATAAGGCTTCGAGTGGCAGGAGAGACTTAATGAAGCACTTTACATGTCAGTCATAAAATGTGGAAGCATGTTGGACTGCTGCTGGTCTGCACCCAGACTTATTTTCATTTCTCTCTTCCATAGCCAAAGGTAACGTTGCAATGGGTTCTTTGCTAGGCTTTTATAAATTGCATATCCACTTTTCTTCCAGGCTCCCTCAGGAACCTGAGAGTGAAATTGTTTTCCTGTCCTGCAAAACACTTCAGAAACTTTCCATTCCCGAATTGAGGTGAGTGGTTTTGGTGCTTTATTGTTGCTTTATTTATTTATTTCTATTATTTTTCCCCCCTCTCCTCCTCTGAAAGGAATATGTTCCATTTTCTGGCCATTTCAAAGCACTTTGATTTGTATCGAGTTTGAATTTTAACGTTTTTCTTCACCTTTCAAGATGAAAAAGTAGTTTTGTGCTTCATGGTCTATCAGTTCGGGAAGTTTTTCTCTTTTTTTTCTTCTATCAGCCTTTTCACATTGGTTTGAGCATATCATATTTTTAAATGAAAATAATTGCTTGGAGGAGTTGCAGCCCCTTTCTTCTACTTAACCTTTCCCTGATATGAGGGCCACAGTCTTCAGCTGGGAGGCTCATTTGAATCTCCAACCTCTCCAGCTCATTTTGACATCTGAAATTGCTTTCAATTTCCTTATTTTTTTCCCTTTTTTTTCTGTTCCAGCCTCTCCTGTCTTTGTTTTCTGTCCATTTTCTGGATTTTCCTCTTCTCCTGTGAAACCTGCTGGGACATCCACCAGTGGTACTGTTCCTACCTCTGGCTTCTCCAACGTGTTGCTCAGCTCCTTTAATAACTACTTCATATCTTCCACCTCATTGTGGCAGCTGCTGGGGGTAAATCTACTTTTGATGACAAAAATTAAACCTTTTGGTCCCATTTCTATCCCATTGCATTCTTTTTCTTCAGACTGTTGAGTTCTTCTTGTGCTGTCTGAGTGAGGCCACCCTGGTTTTACAGCTCTACTGGGTATTGGATAGGGATTATTTGCTCTAGTTTTGACCAAATGTCAGATTTAGTTTTTTGTATCTATATATTTATATATTTTAATGCAGATTGATGAGTTATTTGTTTCAAAGTCTTCCCAGGGATGTAATTTTTTGAGGCTTATCTCTTCTCTCATTTTAAAGATAGTGTGTTGTCCTTACTCAACTGTCAGGCAATTCAAAAGCTCCCAAATGGTTATTGAAAAGTATCATCACTGATTCACAAATCCCTAATGACAATGCACTCTATAAAGCTAGCTATGGACCTTGCAGTCTTCTAAAAAGGGCCCATAAGAACATTCAGGATATAATGCAGTCAGGATAGCATCTGTTGCAAACTATGATTTCTTGATGAGTTGAATGCTGCTGTACCCACCACAAGAATCATGCATATTTAAATCCAATTCATTTTGCCAATTAACTCCCTTCCTAATGTTTGCACAGAGTTACTGGAAACTGTCTTGTTTGCTTCCATCATGAATTCCTTCTTAGATACTTGTTCTAGCTTCACTGCTCACCACACTAATCTGCATTAGATCTATATACTATGTTTACTCTAGGTTATAAGGCATTAGAGAATTACGACCTTGCTGTATTATTAATGTGCACAAAACTGCAATGTGATGTTATACTGAAAAGAAATGGAAAAGCAGATAGTGTGTATATTTGAGGAAGAGTGGCCTTTATTCTTAATATTTCCAAGGTGGTAAAAGTATTTCAGGTCACTGGAGTTCTGAATACATGCTTTCTTCTACTGGTAATATAGGTATTTGCACACTGATTTGAATTTTTTTGGCCATTCAGATATCTGAGGACCAAAATGGATTGCTTGGTAATTTATTATTTAGAAGTAGTTAAGGCTTGACCTAGTATAGTATACATTTAACTTTAAGAACATCAAGAGCTACCATCACCATTTCTTATGTTAGGACAGAATTAAGTCTTTTGCTGGGCTTGGACAGGCCTAAATGATGAAGATTTTAGTCCTTGTAGCAAAAAAAAATGTCTTATTTGACATTCAGTACTTTGAACCGGGTTCTAGTGTCATCTCAGTCATGGGGTTTCACTTCAACTTCCTGAATGAATAATAACAAAACTGTGTGCTTCCTAGTAATTTAATTTAGTCCCATATGAGGAAGCTTATAAAAACTGACCTTTAATAACTGGCAAAGCTCCCAATAGCTTCACTTTAGTTAAAGTTTCACCTCCAACTCCCCAGTTACATTCAATTTGTTAAAAAGTTTTAAAAAGGGAAAAAAAATAAGAGGGAGGGGAAAATTTGAGACAATGTACCAGATCAAGTTTTCCCTTCAAAGAGAAAGATGCTATGAGTTCCTTATCAGGATTAATCAGGAGTAGAGATTGTTATTTTCATTTTCGTTTCTTGAAAGTAATATCTTTGTTTAACAAAAAATTAAAGCTAGTGGAAACTAAAACTAAAATTCATTATAAAATTTTAATCTCTGTTCCCTTCTAATCAATGACTAGAAACTGATTTGCAACTAAGTCGAAGTCTTTAATGCATCAATTCTGCAAGGAGATTAAAAAAAACCAACAACCAAAACAACAAAAAACTCAAAAAAAGCCCCAAACAAAAAAACCACTGAAATCTCTATGTGGAATGCTTATTGCTCAGAATATTGTGTGCCTATTGATATTTCTTTTAATACACTGGCATGCTAGACACATGTATTTTAAAGTTGAGGTTTAATTAAATGATAAGACTAAGCAGCGGCTTGGCAAGAGGATAAGAAAAAGTGTCAAATTCTTTATGATGGCAAAGCAGATGGTTTTATTTTTTAACTAAACTTAATGTCAAATCAAGAGACTACTTTCATATTTTTAGTGCATTTAATGAGTTACTCAAGTTTGCACTCATACAATTATCCTTCCTTCTGATACTTTTATATAGTGAAATATCTGCAGGTCCCAGTCTGCTTGGATTTTTAAAAAGCTGTTTTCCCCATATACATCATAATAGAATAACCTTATCTTCCAGACAAAAACTATTTTCATCAGTCATGAAGAAGAAGTTAAAAGCAAAAGTGTGGGAAGCTGAGCAAGTGATTAGCTGCTTAGAGAGTAACACTTGGAAGCATTATCTTTCCACAGCAAGAATTAGAATGCAGGAAAATGCTTTCAAATACATTAGTTCATAGGGCAAAAACATTTATGGCATGCCATGAGATTGTAAAACTGGGCATAACTCTACTGGTGGCAATAAACCCTGCCTATTTACATCAGAACAGCTGGCTCTGGTTACTTCTTGTGTATACCTTTATAAAATAAGTGTCAAGGGCAAAGAGAATAGATTCTTTTTACTGCTTGAATGCAGTAACACATAGAAAGCCAATGAAATATTAAAATCCCATTGTTATTGGCACAGAACAAGTGACAGAAAAAAAAGATATTCTTGTTGAAAGGAACTGGAACAGCTGAATATAAACTTACACTTAACAGATAAATGAAGAAACAGAAGCATGACTGCACTTGTGAACACAAGAATTAACACACACATCATAGCTGCTGTCTTGCTGTGTTGATCACTGTATGGAAAAAATCAAAGCAGTCATTCAGGTGTCAGGGAGAAGTTATGAAGCCTGTCAACCTAGTTTTCATACAGCACAAGCTGATATAATAACTTCCCAGCTTTACCAATCTCTAATGAATATCATGGGTAGCCACAGCTAGTCAGAAAGCAAGTAAGATATTTCACAGAAAATCAGAAGAGCAGAAGCAGACCGAGAAGTCAAGTTATTGCAGAGTGTGTGCCTTGATTCAGCATGGAATGTAAAATGCATTTCCTTTTGAGAAAAGTATGACCTTTTACAGGAAAGGGTAAGACATCCCTACTAAGTGAAAGAGACATGAGCAACATCCCTACATCACACACTAACAACAATGGCTTCAATTTGGACTATCTGCATCTCACGAAGTGACTCAAGACACAAAGTAATTTTAAGGCATCCTGGTCTGTGTTATCAGAATTCTGTCTTGGACCTTAGAGCACCTCATAAAAAAAAAAAAAAATCCTCAAAAATTGTGTAATTGTATTAAAAAAAAATTAAATATTAAATTTCCAGTTTTCCAACCACCTCAAAGACTTGATGTACAAGACCAAATTCTTTGAGGTCCAAAAACCACTGATAACTATAAATCCTACCAAGGTGAGCATATGTAGATTGGAAGTATATCAAGAGATCAAAGCCCTTAGACATGGGAAACTACCTGATTTTTGTAGGGTATAGCCCCTTGAGTATTTTACCTAAAATATCAAGTTTGACAAGCTACTTTTTTATGGACTATTGTCACTTCCCTTTGTTGTTCTGCAATTGGGCAAGAAGTGGCAGATACTACACAAGAGGGACAGCTGCCAGACTACATATCCCTCCCTCTTCTCAACTGTTACTGCTCTGGCATTAAAAAAGCACATTCATAGGAAAACCACTAACTAGAAGTTGTTAATGGAGAGTATCCCTGGTAGTAAGGCACTTAACAAAAAGAGAAAGGGTGCAATAATCAGAACACATTTCTTATAACATTTATCAAGCAAGCAATTTAGCAGCCCTAGGCTGTATTATGCCATTCCTTGTTCAACTGATATCCCCACTGACTTCAAAATGCAGTAGTTTTGAAAAATTGACAGCAAGACTGATCCCCTGATACACTTGTGCTTCATTTTAATGCTGAAAGTTTTTTTAAAGTTGAAGAAAACATTCTGTAACACTACATCATGTTAAAGAACTCTGAAGGGAAAGGTGATAAATATAGAAGCAAGTTTTAAAACATCATCACAAAACTATACAATTATTTTTTTTCCCTAAAATTCAAGGGTAATTTTACTACTGTTTTGCCTCCTACTTTCACAAGCTCAACAGAATGGCTGTGGGACATTTTTATGGAGAATCATCATGAGGGAAAATTTGTCCCACTCAGACTGAAATTTTCTGGAATAAAAAAAAAATCTTTGTCCTGAAATTTTTAGTGTCTCATGAAACAAAATAAGTGTGAATAAAGCTGTTTAGAGTGCTTTTTCTTGAGACCAATCACACCTTGGTTTTTTTGCTGGAGAAGTAGAAGGGGTTCAGAAAAAAAAAATTGCCTCTTTCCTGGTGCATCTGTTACAATGTCTCTGTCACATATACTCCAAACCTTCCGTGTCCTCCAAGTTTCCCTGGTCATGAGAAGGAAGCATAAACCATAACAAAAACATCACCACTGCCTTTGCAGTTCTCACCACCTCCTTCATACTTCTTGCTGCAATGTGCAAGAGCTGCCAGTTCTGCAGCTCCTGGAAACAAAATCAGCTGGGCACTGCCAGGCCTGCTCTGCCCTCTCCACTCAAAAACAGGCACTACTCTTCTTCAGCACAAACCTGTGTTGCTCCAGCCCTTTTGCCAGTGTACCCCCTCTCATCTCCACCCTACAGACAGAAACTAGCATTGAACTGCTCCATGGATGTAGGCAAATTATAGACTATGAAAATTAACAAAAAGAAGCCAAGCACAATAAACTTCCCTACCTGAAGTAAATACTCCATTCCTTAGTCCTCTCATAATTCAAGTGAGGTTGCATTTATTTGACACTTGCCTATTTATTATTTTTTTACCTAGCCAGCCTAGTAGTTCGGAGCTGTTAAGACTTCATCTTTCTATCAGCTGGAGTATCTCTGCTGACTTTAACTGTGCAGAAGAGACACATCTTGTGAACAGAAGCTATGTGAAGACCCAGTAAAGATCAGGCTGAGAAGAGGAAGCCTGCCATGATCCTAGACAGGATGAGTGTAGGCATCCCATTGACGGTGTCAGGAGGGCTACTGAAGTGAGAAGCACAGTATTTTTCTTTGATGACAAGCACCATTAAAATTTTTCCTCGCAGGCCTCCCCTGGCTCTGACACATAAGGGGCTGTGACAGCTCGATCAATCTTGTCTGGCAGATCTCAAGGAAACCAGCCATCCAAGAGAATTGTGATACCCACCTCAGGGGTTGTGTTGGACACCTAATATTCCACTCCTTGATACATAAGACTCAACAAATGGTGATTTTTTTTTTTACATTTATCCTCCCAGATGCCAAAATTGCTAAGCAAAAATTTCTGATATCATTTTCATCCTCTCTGCTGTTTCCAAGGCAGATTATTATTCTGTCAAGTTTAATTCCTGACCCTGAATGTAGTTCTAGCCCAGCAGTTGGTCCTGCTATCTGCCCAGCTGCACTCAAGTTGTGCTTCTCTTTTAGCTGCACCTTGCCCATAGAATGACAAAGATCAGATCTGCATCCACTCAGTTTTGATTTCAAGCAGAATTTGTTGTGATTAGATGTTCCAAGACAAAGGTCAGGGAGCGTCTTGGCTGACACTGAGACATGACAACATGTGGATCTGATGGGACCAGCAAGCAGGAAAGTCAAAGATATCCTGGTTCTGGGTAATGCTTTTAGACAAATGCAAGAGACTATATATTTGTCTTCAAAAATAAAATGCAGCTGACCTTTTCTCAATAAACCATAGAGCCATTCATCTTTTTTGACTTAAATTAACCACTCTCCTGGGTATAATGGTCCTGTAATCTCACCAAAATATGGTATAAGTGAATTTATCAAGGCAAAGGAATTTGTTGCAGTGATTGATACAACAGCTGCTGTGCAAGGCTCAGAGAATACTTATATAAACATATATTTTACTGAGATTAAGTCAAAACTTATTAATATTCCCTCATTTGTCTGGGAAAGCACAAATATATGGAGTTCAATTTTTTAACTTTTGTCAACACTTTACAGTTGTATTTTTGCTCTACTGTCTATGCATAAATAAAAAATACACTCACAATTGGTGCCACAGGAACAAAACTCATTATCTTTATGGGTAAATCCAGTAATATTTTTTAAATCTCTAAAGCATTGCTCACAGAAACAAGAAAATCTACTAAAAGGACATAAATTTTTACATGGTACAATGCTAATCTAGGAAAAGTATTGCCACAAGACATTGTTATGTCAGCAAGTCTAGGAGACAAAAAAACTAAATAAACTCTGATAAATAAACTCTATTGTCAGAGCTCAAATAGAAAACATTATTCAGAAGCAGAAGGTTAAGGGTGAAATACTTGGGGTTTCATTTGTCTTCAAGATTTAGTGAAATTTTTCATCCAATTAACTTATTCATAAGGAATATTGCCTCATCTGACCTGATCAGTTGATGTGAATAGGTATTCACAAATTCAATTGTAACTGGGTGAAATTTCCATTTGGAAAAATAATTTAAAAAAAAAAAAGCCTTTTTTAACAAAAAGAAGCATTTCATTCTTATATTTACAAAATGCCCCTTGTTTTAAAGTGATAAAAAGCACCACCTTTTCTTTGAATTTGGTCTTCTTTTGGAGATTTAAAAAAAAAATAATTAAAATTGTCAGGCAACCAAAAATCATGTTAGCTTTTATGCTATTTCACTTTGAAGTATTAACACTGATCAGGATAGTAATTGCACTAGATAAAATTAATGTGGCAATTCCCACGTTCCTTCAGGAATAAGAACTCTTGAGTAAGTTTTAATTGCTAAATGTTTACGTCATCCCAATCATAACTATTGCAGGCAAGATACATAAATGAATGCAATAATCTCCTCACATTTATGTTTCATTACACTGTAGCTTTAAAAAGACCTTATGATAGGGACCAGATTGCCTCTAGATTTGTGCACATATACAATCATATGTGTACATATATGCAATAATATATTTTTTACTTTATTTTTTCAGAGATCATAACAGGTCTAATAGACTCAGTGCACATTACAGAAGAGCACTACTCCAAGTACATGGAAGTGCTGATGAGGCATCAGGATTTCTGTTATGTATGGCTCCCAGAGAGCCCTGTAATTCACCCATCTTCCTCTATTGTCTGAGCACACTGAGAGTCTGATGTTTGGGGGAGGTATCTGTTTCTTCAGTGATCATGTGCTTGCAAAGCTATAGGCAATAGAATCTCCAAGGGCTGTGTTGCCAATTACACTTGATATGTAGACAGAAATAACATGGGCAGATAACTCAGCATCCCTCACATACTGGTACTTAAAAGTATTTGTGTATCAGCTTTCTTCTGATAGCAAATTAGATGACTTTGTGCTTCTGATGTTCCAGGCTTTCATGGTTCTTGAGTATTTTCTTTCCACTTAAAATATAATTTCTCACAAAAACCTTGTGGTTTTAGTCATGTCTTTTTAGGAACACACCTTAACACATGAATTTCATTAAAGTGTGCTTAGAAACATCTTGAGTTTTCAGTAACCTTCATGAAGGGACAGAGACTTTCCTTCCTACTGCCATTTCTAACATATATTCAAAAGCATAGAAGCATATATTCAAAAAAGCACACCTCTCTCAAATGCAAATATTTTGTATAGCCATCTAAAGGTTACCATCATGATTCCTACAATCTCTGTCAACAAACATCCAAAGGAAAAAGTACTCCTCCAATAAAAAGAAAAAAAATAAAACCAGGACATTATTTTTTTCTTTCTTATCATTCATTGTACAGCATATGTCCAGATATGATAGGTTGCACTAGAGTTAGCAATATTCTGCAGCCTGGCACATGAAAGAGAATTGTGCTCCCCAAAGCTGAAAAATATTTCCTACACACTGGTGGAGCTTTTTCTGATGTCACATGTGGCTTTATAACCACCATCTAGTTCTAGGGCAGTGTAACATGTGCCCTAATTCAGTCTAGTCACAAAAATCTTATAATGAAAAAATCTTTTGCAAAGAACTCAGCTCCTCGAGGTGAGTCCAGCAGCCTAGAAGTTAACAATTAACTTTTAGAATATTAGGAGGAAATTCACCATTCCAATAATAAAATTAATAAGAGGATGTAGAACACAGATTAATTTCTGTAACTAATGTCCTTCATGAGTCACCACTTAATAAAGGCAAGGAGTTGCAGCTTTGCACAAAGGGACAGGCTTATAGCATTCTACAGAGCCACAGCCCTGGCAGAGGCACACATCTTCTCCAGATCACAGTAAATCCTGGGCTCTTTCAGTCAAGTAATTCAATTTCTCTGCTGTGCCTTTCTCTGGAACACTGCCCATGATTTCTTTAGCCTGGCAACTCTCTGGAACAAGAGGTGTTTATTATGAGATATTTGGATTGTAGCATTTCCAGTAGGGCTGAATGAGATCTCTACACACTAACCAGTGCAAATGAATAACAGAATAGAAACACTCTCCTTTCTTAAAGCATCTTAAATCCCCCCCCCCTTTTTTTTTTCCTATTCCTAGGCATTTGATAGTGCTTAATGAGCATATAAGAAAAAGATACAAAATGACATCATTTTAAAAGCAAATTCTTGCTTCTTATTTAATATGTGAACAATTTTTAATAAGTGAACCATTTTTTTCATGCACAGGTTCAGGAAGTAAAGACTTGGCTACTTCATATTTGAAGGCAAACCTTTCTGATCATGCACAAAGCCTGTCAACCTGAAAAATTGCAGCAAACTGGCTGTCAGGAAACAAAAAGCCCAGAGACAATTGCTAAGGGACACCAGTAGACAACACATGCAAAAGGCTTTCACAGAATTGTTGGGATCAAGGACTGGGGGATACAGATAACTCCAAATAGGTTCATGGCAAAAAGATGACTGAATAGTATTCTCATAAAACATTGCAAAGCTCACAGAGCTGTGCCAAAGAGTGTGGTTTCTTTTTAGGCTATGATACCACTTTGGTTTCTCTGGCACTGCTGTTCTCCAGTGGACTGACCAGAAGTACAATCAGAGCTGAGTGTTTTGCCCCTAGTGTTGATTTGCTGTTTCAATGCCCATGAGAAGCTGATATTCAAACTGTCACACAGGAGGAAGAAAGCAACATTCAAAATGTTCACTGCCTGTATCCCCTGGTGATTTAAATCTAACATCCTGAGGGATCAGAAAGACAGTTTCCTGAAGAAAGTAGATGGTTGGATGGCTGTGAGACATGGGACACAGTTCACTAGATCTGATGCCCATCTGAAGGTCCTCTTTCCCTGTGCAAATCAACCCTGATGACAGCCTTTGCTTTTTATTGAGATATAAACAGTGCAAAGAAAAAAATATGTTCCCACTCATATGGAAGTAAATAGAAACCAATGTTAACAGAGGACATTAAACTTTTTTAGACTGCCTATCTGCCTGGATTTAATTTCCAACAGTGATTCCCAACAATCTGTAGATTTGCACCAATTTTGTTCTTAGGAACACGATGCTGAATTGCAATGAAATAATTTAATTTACCACTTCCCCCATTCTGTACTCTCCTAATCAAACCATCCACAGTCTGACTTTATACATAGCATGTGCAATTCCTCCTGAAGTCAGCTAAAGTACCTATAAGGATTCTCTTCCTTTAAGCAGAATTTCATTTGTGTCATTCTGACTTTTACACTCCACTGCAACAATTCAAAAGTCAGAAGCCCAGAAAGTACTTTGGACTTTTTTATTAGTCTACACAATGCTACCTACATTCTCACATACATTGAGTCTTGGTGGGAGTTACAGAGCTAGCTGCTATTTCCTCTATGAATATTTCCCTAGAGCTGACAGTCAAAAGCTTCATTTTTAACATCTGGAACAGTAATAGGAAAAACAGCAGCAGCAGCAAATTCTGTGAATCAGCGATGAGTGCTTTGTTTTCTTCAGCAGCATTTTCTGCTGTGTAGCACTAAATGCTTCAACTGAGTGTATTCTAGTCATGTGTGTTGACATGCCCTATGTGAGAGTTCCCAAAAGTACCATGTACCACAGGTTATACCTGAAGCAGGATCTCAATCAAAGCTTTGCAGCCACCTACTTAATAAAACTAGAAATATCAGATCATTAGGAACAGAGCTTTAGTCTATTTTCAATTTCTTCTAATTAGCTACCATTATTATAACTACCAAACATACCTCAGAGGGAAGGTATTAAAAGTTAGATTGATATCCTAGGGACCTTATAATCTAAATTAGAGAAAGCACATCAGCAGATGACAGGCACAAAAAGATGTGCAAAATAGGAAAAGGCTATGAATAGAGATTTCTGTCACATGCATGAGGTTTTGTTGTTTCTCTTTTGTCTCTGCAACAGTAAGTATAAAATGATCATAAATGTAACATCATTATTTTTAATCATACTCAACATATCATATTCATCTTCATCTGGCACAAAACTGGCATACTGCTGCTGCACTCAAGAGAGTTCCCCTTTTTTGACACTTCTGTGTTTCCAAATAGCATTTACAACTTTGCTGTGCCCTCAGTGAAGTTAAAAAGGATTGATCAGTTGTTTTTTTCAAATAAGGAGTTAGATTCAAAGAATAAAATCCCCCCTTTTTTTATTTTCTTCACAGTCTTGTTAACACTACCTAATTAATGCAGAGATTGAGATTCAGTTTAATTATTTTTATTCTTTTACTTTTTTTTTTCCTTTCTGTCTACTTCCAGTTTCAGCAGGTTAAGTGTTGGTTGGTGAGCAAGAGCCAGAAAAAGTCCAGTTTAAGTTATTGGTAAATCCCATGCCTTCTAGGGATGATAATCAATTTTTAGAAACTAGAATCCATTTCTTCAGTTTTTAGAGAAGAAAGGCACTGTGATGCTAGCACAAGTGCCTGCATTCATCCAGAACAAAATAAAGATCTGTCTCCAATTTGTGAATTGCATGTTCCTGAAGGGATCAAATCCACCTCACATCTCCCACAAGAGACACTGTGTGCCTCCTGGTACCTATCTCTGCCTCAGACTTTTGGGGAGAAAAAGAAGCCTTGTGTATGACAGCACTAGCTTCTTAACAAAGTGCTTGGCATTAAAAGGAGTTCATTTCAAAGATGGCAGTTAGTATGTCTTCCTAAACCTGTGTTTTCAAACCAGTCACTGGAAACATATATGAAAAGATGTTGAATAGTAAAGGAAATGAAACAATATGAGTAGGTGCTCAAAGATTAATCTTACTGCCCCATACCTGTCCTGTGTCCTAAAGGTGACAAGTACAGCAGGGAGTTTAACAGCAAAACCCAACACCACTCACAGTTTCAGTTCTGTTTTGTATTACACAAAAGGGCAGACCTTGAGCCTACACACTCTGACAGAGGCAAGTCAGTTGCACACTCTGCATGATCCAGGATTTGATCCCTTCAGGAACATGCAACTGTATCCTATCCCAGCAGGGACATGTGTCACTGACAGCAATGGGCTCACAGGTGATGTAAATTGCTTTCAGGAGTGTGCAGGGAGACACCCACAAATCAGCCTGTGAGCATAACAAATGAAAGAAGTTAAAAAAGATCTGAGGAACTACAACAAAAACTGAACAGATGTAAGCAAAACTCATTGAAAGAACTGGAACTAAAATGTAACAGGAGCTAAGGTCAAAGCAACATCCAAGAATATGCCTGGCTCCATATGAAGAATGGAGCCAGGCATGAACATTCCTGTTCACCTGCCAGGAGGGACAGGCAAGAGCCAGCTCAGACCTGTAAACTCTGCCAAAGAGGCAGCAGATGAACTCTTGGGCACAGTTTCTCACTAATGCAGCTCTATTAGTGCCAGAGCATAGCTGACTTGCTTTTGGCTAGCTCATGGAGTGGACAAAGAAGCTCACAGCTGCCTGTGCCCATCTGTGTAGACATGCCTTAAGAGTCCTACTGAAGCGATGCCCATCAACATCAGTTGAGAAGCTTTTCCTAAACTTAGGGTATTAAAACAATTTGGCAGAATAAACAATCCTCCTGTTTTTGACAAGTTAAATTATAGACTAACTTGTCAAATTAGTTTTAAAGTCTCAGGGGAAAAAATTCGGACAAGAAAAATAAACAAACAGAAAAACACATTGCCAGAACTAAAGATACCTTCTGCACCAAGTATTTAATGGCCATGGGAAAGCAGTGTTACTATGACTACTGACAGCCAAGTAATAATAACTTGGTCTTAAAAAAATAGCAAACATTTGTGCTTCTGTCCAGACTACTCAGAAGTAGGGAGACAACACCTGAACATCCTCAGGTTCCTGTGCTTCCAGTGGTTTAAGACAAGAATTGCAATAGCAGAACAAGATGTAATCTGTGTTAAAAATATTCCTTGATTTCATTGTGTTGGTTTGGTTGGGTTTTTTTCCCCTTCAGACTCACTGTATTAGTAACCAGAATGACTTTAATAGATATTATTTTATGCCTCCCCTCTCAGTCCCACCACTGAGCTGCTTCCACAGGGAAGGTCTGGAAGGAGCAATGAAAATTGCATGTTGCCCTGTGCAGGTGTTTGTGTCATGCAATGTTTAGCAGTTAAAGAAGTTAGGTTACCTGCCACTCCCTGGCTGCTGAATAGCAGAGCTCTAGGCAGCCACATGCATGACTGGCCATGATGCAGACCTTAGTAATACTGACAGTAAATTTTGTGACAGCTATGTGACAGTTGAGGTGAGACTTCAGATTGCCTGATAGCTGCACAACCAACCATATGTGTAAATATTGTTCATGTGCAGGCATCAGTGAAGTCAGCAGAACTAAAGTGCAGGAGTAAACATGCTGTAGTGACTTCAGTCTCAAACCTAAGCTGTGGTGCTTCAGGATCCTGCATTTTTTTCCTGTGAGTCTCAGCATTTCTCCTTCACTATCACTGCCTAGAAATTAAGGTCTCCTTCTTTAATGCAAAGTATGTTCAAGAAAATCCACTATAAATGGAATATCCATATGTATGGATGTATCCACATATTCTCTATTTTGGCATCATGTAGATGTTGCAAGTAACGCATGATTACAACTGTTAAATCAGTATTTCAATAGCTTGAACAAGCTGTACATGAGGAAAAGAACAGAAGAAAACAAATCTCTCCCATCCCTAAGAGTCTTGCACGGATCAGCAGTTTTCAGGTTATTTAAAATTCCTTCCATGCTTCTTTAACCCTGTCTTACCTTCCACCAGGAGTCTAATGTTGAATGGCCAGGTTTTCACCTTCCTTTCCTCTTGGGGAAGAAAGAAGACTAAATCAATTTTCTTGTTGTTACATTAAGACAATTTATATATTTACCACTATTCCCTTTTTATTTCAAAACTGAAATAGCAAACCTTACAACTAACCTTGCCCAGCAATCAATCAAGAGAAATAATGATTGTATAGCTCAAGCATTGCTCAAGCACCCTGAAGTATGCCCAACTCTAAAGGAAGGGAGGGCATGCTTTTTATGGGGTGATTTTTCCCTGCTCTGGTGTGGACAGCCTGGTGCCATACAAGCTAGTGAGGTGCAGACACTGGCTACCTGTTTGCTGGATTATTCCCACTCCACAGTACCACAGAAGTCCCCAAAAACACTTCTAGAAACACCCAGCAATCTAATCACTTCAGTGATTAGAGAGACCCCACAATGAGTGGGTCGCTAATCTAATCACTTTAGTTAAGTGAATATTCAAAATTAGTTATGTAATAACTGTATTATGAACAACAGTATATATGTATATATATATGTATAACAGTATGAATACAACAAATAAAACAAATGTAAAGCACTAGTTTAGAAAAACAGACATAAACTTTCATTTAAACTGTTCATTCACATCAGAATGCATCAATTACTAGTACCACACATTACCTATGATCTCTTCCTTTTTTCCACTTGGGAACCAGCCAACTCCTACTGAGAAGTAAATTTCTTTCTGACATTAAAAAAATTACTAAAATATTATTAAAATATTTCATACCTAATCAAACTTTTTTATTCCGTCAGATTTTGTACATAATGTCTAACACATACAAATTAAAATTCTTAGCTACATATTTACTGAGCTTTTTGGATACACAATCATCATAATAAATTTTGAATACTTCTGCTTAAAGAACATTTTACCCCATGGGTAGCATAAGTGTACACTACTGTAGTATTCACAGCATTTACAAAGGTAACAGCTGAACCTCAGTACTTTAACAACACACTGTTTCAAGCAAGAAATCTAGACTTTCCATACAAAATCTCCCACTGAACAAATAAAACTCTTCCCCAGGGGACCCAGGTTATTGTACTGTAACTCCATGACTCTCTTTGCATTTAGAATTTATAAATGAAGGATTCTTCAGTTTGAGGAAAAAAAAAATCACTAATTAAAAAACATTTCATCTGACACTGCAACAGTAATGGGGACTTCAAGAACACTACCAAATTCCTCCTAATATTTACATAAACTGGCTTATTACAAATTAAAATATTGTATCATTTGCCTTTATAACTTCCTTTTCTCTTGACTTGATTAAATAAATCACTGCAAGTACATCTGCAATACTTTAGAAGACTAAGTCAGAAGGAAAGTACTTTAAATAATGGCCTTTATGAACAACTTAACTCTTAATGTAGTAGGTTTGCTTTACCATCAATGCTAAATTGGTTGTGACTCCTGGTGTTTTACTGCCAGGGTAAACATCTTAATTTAGGGACAAAAGAGAGCAATTAAACTTAGTTTCCATTCGAGTGGAAGCAGATTTCAATTTTCCCTGAAACCATGAGAAAAGCAGCTCAACATGTTTTTCTCTTAAATCCTGAGTGTTGAAGGATGCTTACCTCCTTTTCCCAACCCATGTGCTCCTAGTTTAATGTGGTGGAGAGCAGTCCCAGCACACCTGAAC
Organism: Corythornis vintsioides; assembly: GCA_025447755.1. NCBI lineage: Eukaryota > Metazoa > Chordata > Aves > Coraciiformes > Alcedinidae > Corythornis > Corythornis vintsioides. The sequence continues at coordinate 23,987 of JAOEGS010009469.1, forward strand.
CTCAGTTAGCCAAGTACTTATGCACAACTTGCTGCCAAGAGAATATTTCCTTCGGAGGTCTCCGAAATCAGCAAATAAAAGAATATTTCCTTGAGATGGTATTAAAGATGCCTTTTGCCAATATCAACAGTTAAAATGTCTGTTACACACAGCAAGCATCCACATCACAAAATATCCTATAATTTAGAATGATTGGTGGCATCTGCTCTCCAGAGACTCAAGCACAAAACAACAGGAGAGGAAGGTTAGAGTGAGGGATGGGTGAAGGAAGGAAATGCCAGAAATTTTGTGTGTGTTGTTTTTGGATCTAACCACCACAGTACCTCAGCCACCTACACAAGCATTAACATTTGCCACACTTCTCAGACCAACACCATACTCCTTCCTTTCCCACTACTAAAATCAGCCCATTACTTGATAGATCAGCAGTCTGAGAAAGAATTAACTCACTCTGTTTCACCTCTGAATGCCTACTCACCCACTCTTCTTCTTTATTTGTACAATGTCTGTGGTTTGTTGGTTTTGTTTTGTTTTTTTCCTCACAGCTGGGGTAAAACCCACAGAAGGAAAAACATTGTTATGTATAACACATCAGAGACTTTCAGTCATAAGATTTAATCCTTACAGAAATATAGGGGTTAATACATCTAGTTATATGAAGAGTAATACCCTAACTGATGCCAGATCTGTCATGTTCTTAGTACTACTTATGTTCCAGCTGTGTCATTTAAAGGTCTCATCCACAGCTTTAGTATTACAATTGCTGAAAATGTTTAGGTTCTTTCTTCATGACACAGTGCTGTCTGCTTACTCTTACCTGAACTATCTTTCTTTGAGACATCACCTCTCTTACCAGCTTCTAGCTACCTTCCTCTTTTATTAGAATTTAGTACTATATTGATGCTTACAGGTTTTTCTCTAAATTTGCCAACAGCTTTTACAGTCATAGGTAAATAGCTGCTTTATCAACTGTTTAATGTGCAATTATATGTTGCAATAGACAACATTATTGAAATATTTCATAGGTTTTCTGATGTTTAATGAGATATATTGTCAAGCATAGCAGGAACATAGGTTTGATGACATTGTCATTAAACTACAGACTCTGCTTCAGATTATTTGTCAAAAGTTTATGTATTTATTTAGGGAGTCTTCTGATTCATTATCCTCTTCTGTGCACTCAGTTTTGTGTGTAGATAAGTAATAAAGAAAATATTGAGAGCACACATCAGGGATTTTAAGGTTGAACCCATTAAGGGGTTTAATTTAAAGGATCTCTGGGCCATGCCCAGAGAGCACTATTATTGCTTTGTTCTTCCCAATGAGCCAAGTAAACACATTTGAAAGGCATAAGGAAAAGTGTGAAAGGGCTGGGGGGAAGGAGCAACCATTGTAAGAAAAAAGATCAGCTGAGACTTAAGGGTAGACTGTGATTAAATTTCAAAATACCTAGACAACCAGCCAAGATATTGGTTCTGGAAAGAGACTCCCAGACTGAATTCTAGAAACAACCAAAGAATTTTTTTTGTCAGCAGAAGGAGGAGTAAGGCTGTGAGCTAGACAGCAAACAAAATAATACACACCTGAGACACAACAATTGTGTGTACAGCTGAAGATGAGGATTAATGTTTCCATTAATCTAGTTTTGTAAGTCTGCTCTTCACAGGTAGCCAAACAACCTGGTTTTAAAGAGTTTCCACGTTGAGAAAATGTTGGCAAAGATTTAAGAGGCCTTCAGTGAATATGTGATTGTATGAATCCTGGAAAGCAATTAAATTTTCTTCATCCCTCTTCAGTAACACATGATCAAAATATTTGTCTCAGAATTTATAGGTTCCTTTTATTTTCCACAGAATCATAGAACCATAAAATGGCTTGGGTTGGAAGGGACCTTAAAGATCATCTAATTCCAACCCCGCTGCCATGGGCAGTGACACCTTCCACTAGACCAAATTGCTCAAAGACACATCCAGCCTGTCATCAAACATTTCCAGGGAGCAGGCATCCACACACAACTTCCCAGGCAACCTGTTTGAGTGCCTCACCACTCTCACAGTGAAGAACTTCTTCCTAACATCTAATCTAAATAATAATCTAAGTTTAAAGCCTTTACCCCTTGTTCTATCACTACAACCCCTTGTAAAAAGTCCCTCCCATCTTTCCTGTAAGTACTGGAAGACTGCTTTAAGGTCTCCCCTGAGTCTAATCTTCACCAGGCTCAACAACCCCAACTCTCTCAGCCTGTCCTCGTAGGAAAGTTGCTCCAGTCCTCTGATCATCTTTGTGAACTCTGAGTATGGGTGGAAATCTATTCTCTTTGAATAGATGTTTTTATGTGAACACTTCAAATTACTTTCCGTGCATTTTTTTTTAATGACTATCACACACACAAAAAAAACCCCAACATTTAAAAAAATTATGTTCCTTGCAGGTTCTAAATTTGGTCTGTACTGCAGGAATAAAATATTTTTGGTCATAGCTTGAGAATTTCCTAAAATATTTTTTGACATGTATTGATGCATTTCAAATTTAGATTTCTGCATTCCATGTCCTACTACATCATCCACATGTCTTCGCTGTCATTACAAGCTTTCTGATTTTTATATTGCTTCTTAAATCAAGAGGTAAAATTAGTACTAGTGAGAGTGATTTTGAAAGGTTTCCAAACACATGAACAAGTTAACTGTTCACATAAAATGTACACATGCACATACATACACAAGGGAGGGAGGTAAAAAGAGGATGGAAAGGGGAGGGAAAAATACTGCTTTTTAAAAATTCTCTAGAAACATTTATCTGAAAAAAAAACACTAAAGGAATAAAGAATCCCATACAAATACCATATAACACTGAAATAATGCCCTGACCCATCCCACAGAGTATGCTGCAGTTCCCCGAGCCAGTTGGTAAAAAAAACAGATTAAAAGGCAATAATAGAGGGTTCCAGTAATGTTGCTTTTAGCAGCTTTTGTGAGATACCAAGAGACTAAGTTCCTTGCAAATGTTAATAATAACATAGATAGTAATGGATTACTTTTTTTTTCCCTTACCAGGAATAAATTCTAGACTATGCTCTCACAGGCACATTTTATTAGACTAAGTCAAACATTTAAAAAATAATATTAAATTATTCATTGTTCAAAGATAATACACTCAGGACAACAGATCTGTGGAGACTTATTGGACTAAAATCTATGTAGATTGCTATCTTGGTTTGAGTGAACAAGTTCTGTTCAGTGATTTTACTTTTCAACTCAGTTATTCTAATTAACTGCACTTTCTCTAGTTACCAGCCTGTTTTCCCAGGCAGTGTCTGCTTCTAGCAGTGATAACACCCCATGTTTAGAGTCACACAGAATCACAGAATCACTATGGTTGGAAAGGACTTCAAGTCAATACCAAGGATTGGTGTGCAGACCAAGGCCTCTGCTAGAACTTGTGCACCAAATTGGGGGGTGCAGAAAGTGAGAGGCTGCACCTGCAGGGAGGATCAGACAGGGCAGGTGACCCAAAACTGACCAACGGGGAATTACATCCCATAGACATCATATCCAGTACATAAAGCTCTGGGATCCGGAGGGTCTCTAGGCTCAGGGCATAGTTGGTGCCTGTTATTGGCATTCTTCATCTCTTGGGGGGCTGTCCCCCTTGGAGCATCAAAGAGAACATACTGCCCTAGATGTCAATCAATGAATTCCTGATCCCAGTGCCAGAATCCAGTTCCTGATCATAGCTGCCATCTGCTGCAGGGCCCAGTTTGGGACTCACTCTGTGCCAACTCCACAGCATCAGTGACAGTGACATAATTACCATCAAGGGCAGTTGGTTTTGTTACTGGTTTTGTACATATTTTTTTATATTCCATTTATTATTATCATTTAAAAATATATATATTTTCATTAAAGCTGTTCTGGTTTCTTTTTCTCATCACTAAGTCTCCCTTATTCCCTTTCTATTCCCCTTTGAGGAGGGAAGGGGGGGTTAAAACAGAGCATCTGTTACTGCTCTGGGGACTGCCCTGCCCCTAAACTGTGATAATCCCTCAGACAAATGGCTAAAAATACAAGTGCTGCACTTAATGCATTAGATACATAAAGTTACCATCCAGAATGGTATACTTTTTGTTTGAAAACTCAGTCACCTATACAGGAAACTTGTGCCCTTCTTTACATGCTCTTGATGTTTCACTGCAGAGTGACAAACAGTGACAGAGACTGTGCTGGAGCAGCTGCCTGCCACACGGCTCACACTCCTTTCCTGCTGCCATGAACTCCATGTGCAGACTTAAACAGATCAGAATATTCTGATGCTACAGGAGACAGAGGGAGACTGTTCAATGCAAATCTGAGTTTATTTGATTAAGGCCTTCCCAAGACACGGCCCAGATGTAAACAATCTGCTCATCAATTTCTCAGTTACTAGAGTACATTTCTTCATGTTACAATTATGCTTCATGACTGGTTTAATTTATGTCACTCACAGGGACGCCAAAAATACGAGGTTTGTTTCACTTCAAGGGCCACTGATATTCACATGTAGTCAGAAGCATCTTCAGTATCTAACATTGGTTACGGCCAAGGTAAATCCCATTTCCCTTCTTAAAGCTGGGTGAACAAGGGAGTCCATTATTTTTAGCATATTTGTGTCACTATAAAAGAACATTTCTAACTCAAGTATGCTAAACATGATCTGTATTTCAAATTACTCCCTTGCATGCTTCATACAATAGAAGCACCTTTCTCACTTGCTGTGAAACTACTGAAGTAAAGGGAACAAATCTTCAAAAGATCTGTGTCTTGAGAATACTATCACTACAAAGCCTATTATTTAGCTTTTAGAAGATACATTAAAATCACTCTCCTCATAAGAGAACATTGGTTTTGCATTGTTATGCACAGTACAGCTACAAAAAAAAAAAACCTATGTACACTCCTGCTCTGTCTCTGCAGCAACATTTACTTGTTGTTTATACAGCTAGACCACATCTCATATATTCCATGTTGCACACTATTTGCTGTTTTCCAGTATGTCTGCATGTCTTGGTGTGCTTGTCACACACAGATCCACATTTGACTCAGACTTCAAGAGAAAGAGGCTTCAATATCCAAAAGACTGTCTAGGTTTTTTGTTTGCTTGCTTGTTTTCCCAGAGATGGCACTTAAGTCACTTCAAATCCACAGTGGCAGCAAACTCCAATAGAAATTAAGTGAAAATAGAGACTTGTCAAAATCCTGTGTCACTTCTGCACTTCAAAAATGTGATATTCTAGCCAGCTGAGCAATCCTAGCTTTTCAGAGCAATCTGAAATTTGAAGGAGGCAGCTTAAAACCTGCCAATAACTGTGACAGCAGCACTTTTGTACTCATGATGGCCAAAGGCTATGAACAAAGCAGGGCTTTAATGCAGGTAATATTTTCTATTATTCCAAAACAGAAGGAGGTCATTCAAAGAGCTTCTTTTCACCTTCCAGCTAGGTTGACCATGGTGTAGGAAAATGGCCTTATCTAAATATATTAAGACCTTACTTCAGTTACAAAGTGGAACAATGACTTCATGCAACAAGGAGATTCTCACCCATTTAACCAATAGCAGCCAAGACCTCACACTTCCAGCAGATCAGTTCTTACATTTCATCTGATGCTTGTAATTAAGCATTGTGAAATTACCTGAGTAACAATGACATAAAGCTTAAATGAAATTGTAATGACAATTCTAATGTAAATTTTGTGTTGCTTCCTCTCCATGTTCAAATAATAATGATAGTTTTAAGAAAGTGTGGGGCTTTAAATGACATGGATCTGCTACAAAAGACTTTGGTGACTCTAAGTATGTTGTGGAGCAAAGGTAAGCCAAACAAGTGATCTCAGAGGAAAGAATTAAGAGGAAATAAAAACCACCCTATAAGCTATTATCCCAGCTTCTCAATAGTGGATGGCATCCCATCACATATACATACAGAAAACTGGTTTTGAATTGAAGCTATAAAGCCACAAAAGACCAGACATATTAAACTTCCTATAAATGTTTTCAAATCTTATTTTCTCCAACCTGAAGGTAGTAATTTTCTGCCTACTGTTTTAATTCCTATATGTGACTTAACAGCATTTTATATTCTCCTACTCTGTTCCTGTTGTGTTGCAGCAATGGCAAGCATACAGAGAAATCTTAATGCAGTACTAGCTACAAAATGTAAACACAGAGAATGCTAAGGTGTCATGTACAGTACTGATAGAGGTTAATACCTTCCACAGACATTAGGTTCGGATTTGGGGATGTTTGCACAGTAGTCAATTCAAATAAAATTCAATTGTATGCTAGCAGCCCATAAAAAGCTTATGCACTATTGAATCTCTCAAGTATAAAATGAAATAAAATTAATCTCTGTGAACATTCTTAAATCACATGTTAGCCCCATTACCTTGGTCTGCTTGGGATGTAGGATGATGTGTGTATATATATATATATATATATGCCTGCACAATCTCTGCAGAGAGAATCCAACCCCTAATATATATGAATCTATGAATCTATGAATTATCATCTCCCTTAGACCTGCTACTTATGTGTACATCTGAAGTGCTGAAGCAAAAGAAAGCTGAGGCCATAGCTTGTGCTTCAGTGACACGTAGTGACTCCTGTGTAAGCAGAGGCTGGGGGAGGGCCATGTGGTGGAGGAGTGATGGTCTCAGCAACAAAGCACACCAGTCACACACAGTTTGTGCACACATCAAAGAATTGTGAGAACGACATCAGAATCAGCTAAAGTCACCCAAAATGTCACAGCTCAGCTGCAAGCACCCAAGAAAGCAAAGTTTGGACTTGCTCAGATATTTGCACTTAGTGTTGTGTGACATACCCTAAAATACTGCATTGCTACAAAAAAAAATACTATTACTAGAAAATTGAAACATAGAAATATAAAAATGTCTCTCTCTTTTTTTTTTTTTTTTCACCAGCTTTGTTGCATAACTTCCTGGGGTAGAAAATGGAAAACAAACAAGTAATAATAATTTAAAAAAAACATACCTGCTGCAGTATTTTTACTCAATGTTTTAGAAGAACATTCTAAATCAACATCTCCAAAATATTCCAGGTTTTCTTCATTCTGTGGAGTTTCCAAATCCTCTCTGTGGTGGAACAACACATATTCTGCTCTGGCAATTGCTCCCTAGTTAGAACAAAGAGATAGGAGATTTTATCTATAGTGTATGTGGTCCAAAGCAGTTATATATTCATTTAAGACCCCAAAGCATAGCAGCATGTGTTCTCAGTCACCCATACCTACTCCACAGCACATCCAAGACATGTCCTTGGATTGATCTAACTGTTCAAACCCACCAACATTTGTGTGCACACAAACCCAAAGGCCAACTCTGAAGCCATTTTTTTTGCTGCACTGGAAGTTACAAGATTCAAATAATTTAACAGAATTTAAATTCAGTAAATCCAGATATTATTGCATTAAAGTTTGCTTCTAACAAGAAAACATGTTAATAAGCTGAATTTCTCTAATTTTAACTTTTTTTTGGTTTAGATATTAACTACAAAATAAAATTATAACTTCTAAAAAGGAAATTGATTATGCTACATATTTAAAAAAAAATAAATAAAAATTGAATCAGTGAGGTCTTTAGGTCAATCTCCAGGCCATAATTATTAAAAATGCAAAAGTATTGATATGAGGACTTTCTGATAGCAGTGACAAATTCCCAATTTGCAATATTATTCAATATATTATTCAATCTATTCATCAGTGACCTGGACGAGGGGGTAGAGGGCACGCTCAGTAAGTTTGCTGATGACACCAAACTGGGAGGAATGGCTGACACAGCAGCAGCTGTGCTGCCATCCAGAGAGACCTGGACAGGCTGGAGAGCTGGGCAGGGAGAAATTTAATGCATTTAATGCAACTTCAGTACAGGCTGGGGGCTGATCTGGAGAAAGAGACCTGGGGGTCCTGGTGGACAGGGGGATGACGATGAGCCAACAATGAAAAACCTTTTCCCAGTGAGGGTGCCAGAGCTCTGGAACAGGCTGCCCAGGGAGGTTGTGGAGTCTTCTTCTCTGGAGACAATCAAGACCCTCCTGGATCTGTTCCTGGGTGACTTGGTCTAGGTGATCCTGCTCTGGCAGGGGGGTTGGACTAGATGATCTTCTAGGTTCCTTCCAATCCCTAACGTTCTGTGATTCTGTGATGCTATGATTCTGTAATAGTATCTTTCATTAATACTAAGGCAGCTAAATGCAACAAGTGCACTTTGACTAAGTTGATGTGAGGTTTAGATGCTTAACTTTCCTTTTTTAGTGTCATCTAGCATAACAACTCGCTTTATATTCCTGTAAGATAAATGGTGTTTGTTACTCTCTTAGCAAATGCTATACTAGTCAGAATTTAGTCTTCAGTTAGAATTTTAACACTAGATATAATTACAAAAATAATATTCAGTACTCTGAAAAACAGTGCTCAAAAAAAGAACACCTGCACTTTTTATTTTTACTTTTCTTATTTTAAATAGTACTTTAAAAATTATAGCTGTCCATTTGTCAGCCTATTTGCACAGCTCCTGCCTGTAAAATTCTCAGTTGTTTCAAGAAGTACAGATTATAGACTGTCAAAAAGCCTGAAATTGAGCCAGTGACAGCCTGAATGCTATTCCAGATTCTGAAAATATGTTGAAATGCCTATACATTTTTCTTTGGCAGCTGCAGCACAGGTATGGAAATGCTACAGAGGTTGAATTAGAAAGTTACTTAGAGGAAGATTTAATTTTACAGGATGCCCGAGGAAAAATGTTCTTGCTTTATCCTTAGGACAGGGCTGGTTTCATATATAGATGGCCAACTTTTTATAATAACGTATATCACTCCATTCCACTCCTCTCCTTTCCCTTTGTCACCTGCAGGTAACAATCATGCCTCTTTAATAGCTAATTAAATGGCTAAAAAGACTGAATGGGCTTCTGTAAGCAGACTGCATGCTGAAACCATCTGGGCCCTTACAAAAGATGAAATCAGATCAATGCTGAATATGGCAGTAACGTGCATGAAGCATACAATGTAGTAAGGAATTAACTGTATGTAGTACTTTACCCAGAGACTCCTCCAAAGTGACCCAATGAGCAAGAAAGAACTTAAGAAATAGGTGCTTAGGATATTTCCCAAGGCTACTTCCAGAAAACTGCAGCTTGAATTCAAACACCTTTTACTCTTACTTTGCACTTGTGCAGCAAGTTAACCCCCACTCTGAGTTGAGACCTTTGTGTCTATCTTGTTGTTCAGATGTGATTGACTACATACAGTAGAAAACAGAGACTTAATAGATCCTGAAACTACCACTGATGTTCTGCATGTCCCCAAATCTGCAGTCTACCCCAGGATGACTGGATGGCTTTCTCCTCTCCCTCAACAAGCTTCTATTTAAAGCACAATCACCTGCTCCATTTGACTGCAGACTGTGAACCTGATCTAGGCAAACTTGCTTTGGCAGAGAAGCTGGGCTCAATGATCTCCAGAAGTCCCTTCCAGCCCCTACCAAATGACAATATCCATCACAGTGCCAGAATTTCAAACAAGTTAACAGGGTGGCCTTTCAAATTTTGTGACTGCTCATTTGCAGCATTTTCCAATAGGTACAGTCCATCCTTCCCAAAGCAAACAGGTGACACTGGTTTCTTCTACTCACAATGCATGAGGTGAAGCTGTTACAGCAGGTTAAAGGGTGGAGAAAATTTGATTTTTTTAATTTTTTTTTTTTTCAGATAGGTTTATAGAAGAGATTGATCAAGTTAATTTAAACATTTGGCAAAAAGCCCACTGCAGCTTTAGTCATGATGAAGTCTCAGATCATTATAGGACCAGATGGGCTTTGTCCTGTAAGTAATTGTGTATTCTCTGGAGTGGACAGGGGCCATTGAACCATCTGTTTTTCTGTTGCTCCAAAGAGTGTGTTATTGCTGTCTGTGTCTGCTGTTTCACTACTTGATTCCCCTAGGCAAACTTTACATCAGCTTGCTCAGACAGAAGATGCCCTCTTGCTTTAAGTAAGAAAGATAATTGTATTTGCCACCCCAGCCTGCCATGCTATGCCTCTAGTTTTCTTGCCTTCATAGTCTGCTACTTTGCATTGCTTTTTTTAGCCCCTGGAAATGTATTGGAATGGACCATAGATTTACAAGGCTTTTAGCATTCTAGCAGTAACACTCAATGCTGCCAGGAGTTAAATTTGTAAGTAACAGTGCCTTGTTCTTGCATGGCATTTTTCAATAGGAGAATACAAAGGTTCTTACAGAGAGAGAGGTTGGCATCTCTAGCTTTATGCTACAAATGGTGAATCCGGGTACAAAAAAACCACTATCAAGAATTATAACCTATAAACAGGAAATTCAGAGATACTTAGAATAGGGCAAAAAGAGAAAGAAGGCAAAAGTTATATGTAAATCTGTATAGTCATTCAGTACAAATCTATAGAAGAATGGAAGAAATACAGGAAATAAACAGGACCTAAAATTCCTTCCATGTGGCCAAAGCCAGGATTTAGTTGCTGTATAAGACAATCAGTAGGATAATTCATATAGATGAACTATAATTACTTTTTCCTCATGTAATATATACAGCCTGGTTGGGAATAACAGATTAAAACAAAGGATAAGGATGTTAATCATGTACTTTATGGGGCATGAGACCTGCTGAACTCTCTAGGTTATGTTTAAAGGTCCCTGTATTTGAGTTTATCTTTGATGTTTTCTAATACTCTATCAGCACCAACTAATCTAATGTCACTTCTTTCAGAGTCCTGTGAACATTACACTTCACAAGATCCCCTCATACCCTTTATGGATTTTCATAAATTCATATAAATAATTGCAAGCAGGACCTTTTCCAGAAGAAGAATTGTACCCTTGACTTTGCATCTGTCAAATAATTCCTCAAAAGTATACCACCATTTGCAAATCAGTATATTCACCAGCTAGGTGGATATATCAAATCAGTATATTCACCAACTATATTCACCAACAAAGCACTCAAATCAAATGGAAGCTTTAGTCAGACCCAGAGGGATTTGCTTTTTCTTAACATATATTATTATCTCTGAATAAGTGTACAAAACTTTTCTGGAAGAACAATTTTGGACCTTTTTTAACTTACTCAGCTAATCAAAGATGAAGAGTTTTTTCATTTTTAGGTGAATGGTATCATTCATTGCTTTCATCAAGGTTGAGATACATCAGAGTAGACCTCCATATTATTATGAATAAGCTACATATTCATCACAAACACAGAGTCAATTTTTCTTTAATGAAATGTGTGAAATTAACTAAATTCCCTATGGGCCATTGATTCAGATAACACAAATAGAGGAGGTTTTTTTTAATATTACAATACTGTTGTTGAACATCAGCTCAATTAGTAATGAGACCTATATTAAAAGTCTTTTTCCAAATGATAGGAGTTTTGCATTTTCATGTATTTTTGAAACTGAGATTTGTGACTAGTGTTCTTATTTTTATCAGATTATTTAATAAAATCATAAGGAAATATAGTGCTATTTTCAGCCTTTTCTTGTGACTTGGCATCATTAGATCATTATCTATATGTTAGCCTACAATCTATTAATTCTTCTCAGAGAAAATAAAATCAAGCAGCCAGTTGGCTTGTACAACCCATCACAATGCCCCCAGAACAATTTAGGTGCATCCATGACAGCAAATGAGTACCTAAGCTGAGTCTCAGAGTTGTACATAAGTCCCAGGCCATAACTGACATGAGCCTTCTGCTCATAATGTTTTCATCCATAATAATTTAGCACTCAATTACAGTTCTGTTCATTACCGTGTTTCAATGTATGGGGAGGAGGGGTCATTGATACATAACTAACACTTCAAATACTAAATTAAATCTCAGCTTCTTTCAGGGAAGTGGTTTTTAATTTTGCGACTGCAAAATCTTGTAATTCCTTTTTCCAACATACTCTCCAGAGGCTTTTCTTGTTCACTAATTGTAATCAACTTGCCAGAACTTAGAAACTTCACTCCACCTTATGAAATTCTAAATTGCTCTAAGATCATCTCTTCATTTTGCTAACCTTATGAAAAGCTGCATCTCTTCTCTTTCCTCAGGTATCACATACATTTATACTGATGGTGGCCTACATTTCATTAAGGTATAATATTATTTGGCTCTTCAAATATTACTCAATAATTTGATAAACTGAAAGCACAAGGGAAAGAGATAAACACAAAAAAAAAACCCCAAAACTCACACTTTTATCTTGATAGTACAACTCAGAGATATTCTCTATTTTTTCTAGCCGTGCTAGACATATGTTAGTGTAAATTGACTGCATAAATTTTTTCATACACTGCATAAAATTATTCAAAACACCTTTTTCTGACACCCATCAGCTTTCATTTCCTATTCACATGATGCCAGATAACATACTTTTTTTTTTTCCCCTCATCACAACTTGTAATGTCAGTTTATTACCTACTCTAATAAATACTGACAACAGCAGGCATCTTAGCACAGTCTTAAGATACTGAGATTTTGGTCAGTATAGAAAGAGCTTTTAATAATCTGCTTGTCACATTCTGAATTCGCACTGAATTTTCTTTGTTATTAACTATTTGATGCTTTTAAACATAGTTCCAATATACATCACTTAGTTAAACAATCATTCAAGTATGTTCTAGGAAAACAGGAACTTCTCAAAAAACAACAGTAAAAAGGCTAATCAGGATTTTAAAACTAACTGGAATGGTTCAAGAGCTACATATTATAATATATATACATAAATAAACCATGGTTCAGAAAAGGTTTGTTTACTTCCAAATATTCTGTTTCATACAATAATACAACACATACTGGGAAGAAAAATATTTGGGGGCCATTTTAATTTTCTGATGAAAACAACTTATCCAAATATACAAGTCAGTTAATAGGATACTGTGACTTAATTCTGCTTTTTTGCACATTTGACTGTTTCTGTTCTGGGGTTTGGATTTAATTAAAACTAGTGGCAGATGGAATATCTTCTCTGAATCTTTCTGCCAAGTTTTTGTAGTTTTGTAATAATATTTTCCTCATGTACAAAATGTTTTCCACTATCTGGTTTCAAAACATCAACATGAACAACACAGAGAAATCACTGTAGAAGAAACAAAAAATGCAAGCTAAACTGGCAAAGAAAGAAATAAGCACACTTGCATATACCAAAATAAGCTCACTTAAATATAACAAAGCAAAATTTCCCCTCATTGCTCTTACTCGATACTTTCAGGAGTTACTTTTAAAAATAATTAGCAGTGCTAGTTAAAAGCCTGGTTTTTAAGTATCTTTAAAAACACAATTCAACTAGTTATGTTTAAGAGTTGGAGTCCTGTGTTACTGTTTTCTGAGTACCTTATTAGTAGTAAAAGTTTAATAAGTCAGAGAACAAGCTTCTGAGGAAACAATTGCCTCAAAAATACTAATTGTCTGAAACAGTCATATTTCCTGACTTTTGGTTTTCAAAAGGCTTGATAACTATAGCAAGATCCACCACAATCACTCTGCAGCCAGCAAAGAGAATTAGGTACCTCCAGTGAAGAGTCACTGTGCCAAGACTTCAGCCCCTCCATTGGTAATGAAGAACTTCTCTCAGCTGTCTTGGAAATTGCAAGAAAAATTGCAATGAACTCTTTTCCTTTTTTCCTCTCTTACTTCCATAATCTTTAACAGTATTCAGTTGCTGTTTTATGGTCTCTATACTTCTTGAATCTTTTTTAAGTATCAATTAAGCAGTTCATTTTTAAACCATAGATAACAAAATGCTATTGCTATTTTGCAGGTGACTTGAACTAGGTTTAGATTATATTTCGAGGTCCCTTCCAACCCCTAACATTCTATGATTCTGTTATTACAGTGTTACTGAGACAAATCTGTGACTTTTGTGAACAATACCAAACAGCATCAGCTACCTTCCTTTATCCCCTTGGTTCCCTACTAGCCCTTTTTCATGTTTCAAGTGTGGCACAATGATGTCAACAAAGTTTCCTGGTGTTTTTTCCTGGAATTGCTCACCAGCAATTTGCCCACCACTTGAAAACAGATGTTCCAGATGGATATGGGCTACACTGTTTTGATGGGAGATGCTGACATCATTTTCTTCCTATTAATTTTAGGCTTTACGTTCAAATTATTCCACACTTCTTTCAAGATTAGAGACACATTTTTTTCCTCATTCTTCATTCAGCAATCAAGTGTGAGTATGGAATATGTTACTACTCCTCTATATTTCAAAGTCTGTCTGAAATATGTTCCAAAATGGTAACGTTATCTCTTTATACAACTGGGAGTAATATTGTCTACACAGAGATAAACAGCAAATGGTAGTGATTGTAACAGGCAGATACGGTCCCCACATAAATCCTACTGTTCCCCCAAAGGTTTCATGGGAATGTCTTTGTCTCTCTGCCCCTACATAGCACCCCTAATCCTTTCCTGTCTCTTGAAATGAGTGATATTTCAGTTTTACTCCTTTTGGTGGTATGACAAACATAAACATTACACAATTATTGTGACACAGCTTCTACACAGGAAAAATGTCTTGCCAATCTTAATGATTTAGGGAAGTTTCAGCAAAACCAGCATTTTTTTTTTTTTCCCAGGGTGAAAAATAAATAATAAAAAAGCAGCTGATTTGTTTAAATTTCAAAATATCCATGAGGCTGACAAATTCCAACTAATAATTTGATTAACTCTCTTAAATATTGTGTGATCCTGACATTAAAAAGAAAGTTTCTCAGCAATTTAGAGCAACATCACACCATTCCTTGTCTCTGCAATAAAACTGCACAGCTTGAAAGAATTATCAAAAAATCAATACAGTAGTGTGGAACATTTTTTTATGGAGATCAAAGATATTTTAAAATGTTTTGCAGTTTGTCATAATAGATGAATTACACGTTGTGCTTGCCTTCTCTGCTAATCTGTACCTTTTAAAATATTTATCTGATCAATATTCATCAAGCTGTATATCTTTTAAGTTGCTTACCACTGCTGAAACACAAATCATTGAAATAACTCTAAGAAAACCTGTCCACATCCACAGGAATAGAAATTACATAGATAATAATAAACAAGCTGCCAACTCACTGAATTTGGAAGCAACACCATTTGTTGGTGTAAGGTACTTTTAACTTTACATGGACTTTATATAACCCGTTTTCTGTTTATCTGCCTACTATATCTCTTTGAGGTAACAGATTTTTGTTGATCTTTGCCATGTATAATGCACAATTTCACAGCTGTGAGCTGGTCTGAAGGCTGTGAAGGATGTTTACTAACACAGAGTAATCTGCCCATGACAGGGTCTTCCCAGTGAACTGAAAACCTTGCATCTTGATTAATGATCATCCTTGTTGCTCAAGCATAAGCCATGATCTGATAATTCAGTTCTAAATTAAAGTAACCAACACTTCAAAGCACTTCTGCTATTATTCATGTGAGATCCAAACGTGACCATCTCAAGACTCAATTCCCACCCACTAAGAAATACTGATGCACTGTATTTACTCTAAACTCAAAGGGGAAATTTTGACTATAAGGCTTGTTTCTTTTGCACACCTCTATATCTGTCTAGGGGTTTGATTTTATGAATTTGCTTTTATCAGTGTGGGCATCTATTTTTTTTCACTGGTGAAGTATTTCTCTATCTGAATGTTTTGTGTTTCTGCATATGCACATACTCTGGACAGAGATACCTTTCAGTGAGTTCGTGTGAATCTTGTCATCCTCAAACCTGTAATTCACTTGTTTACTCAATCACTTGTTACAGTATGTACTTCTAAAATCAGCCTTTGATTTATCTAATTTTATTAATAAATCTTGAATTGCAAATAAATCAAACCATGTCAAACATATTCATCCATTACATTACATTAGTCAAATGAGTAAGGACTTGCAGGACTGGACTTCTGTCTCTGACCTAAGTCACTCCGAGGGAGGGCTGTGGGAAGATTGACAAGAAATAAGACATTCCAGTTTCAGTTTTGGCATGACTGACTGTTGGCTGATGGATCTCAATCCCTGATCTGAGCTGGGTGGGGGACATTGGAAACCTCAGAAGGAAGCCATGGGAGCCCATTCCAGTTTACCAATGTCTAAGTAATCCAAAAGAGACACCTACTCACCTATTTGCAGTTCACAATCTGCCCTGTCTCCACATCAAGTGCCTAGCTACATTATCAAGAAAGCTGGAAATCCAATTTATGCAGCAGTAGAAGAAGAAATCTAAAGAAGGGAATCCATCAGTTTATGTTTCATATTTCAAATACTATGAAGCATTAGAGAGGTCTTATAGGGAATGCAGGTTCCAAATTTTAGCCAGAAAGAAAATGCAAATCAGCAGAGACATAGAGCAGAATAAAATAATGTAATTGATAAGGAAGTCACAAAATACAGTTCTTCAAGGCTTCTGACTTGCCTGATTGCCCCATCTCTAATGTTTTGGCTCAATTAATAACAATAATAAAAACATATTAATTACAGAGTAGCATAGTTGACTCAAGTCTACCATTCATCATGATTTCAAAGTGATAACACAAGAGGGTAAGGCAGAGTGTAGCACAACCCCAAAAGTTGCATATAAAATGAACTTTTGTTTCCACGTAAAAAGATTTCAGGAACGACTACGTTTTGAAAGAACATAATTTGTGCAAAGGAAAAGTAGAGTATTTGATAGTTATTTGATTAGATAGATATCTACAGTAGATTCCTATTTTTTCAGCTTAATTAATAACAGGTTCTGGGTTTCCCTCAAGAAATACAAGGAATGGCAGTCATGCTCTGTGGAAGTCACCTGTGCAATTATTTCTGGCACCTATTACATTTTCCATTATAATTTCCATATTCTCTCAAACCATTTTTGGATGCTAAGGGCATCTTTCCTTTTCTAACTGGCTGCAATTTCACAGCAGGATGCATTTAGCAGATGAGAGATTAATTTTATACTCTCTAAAATGTCAAATTTATTGGGAGCACCATGAAGGGACCACTAGGATACCTGGAACCTCATTGTCAATTACAGTATGTCCTACATTGATTTTAAAATTTATTCCAGTAAAGGTAGCAGCTGCCTGACAGCTCCAATTAACTGATATGTTTCAAATTATATAAGAAATGTGAAGAAAATAGGTCCAAATTTAAGGCAGACATTGGAGGACACTAATAATTTCATTATGAATATAAATTATTCTAATAAAATATATCACAGGGCTCAGAATTAAAGCCACAAGAGTAAATTATAGTTCAAATTAGCTCCCCAGTTTGCTGTCACTCGCAGGAAGCAGATTTTTTTGTACTAAACGTTGAAGACATTATAAAACCATGAGGCATTTAAGTTAATGTTTGAATACATACTGTTTAGACTGTTTAATACTTTTACATAATGATATGTCTGTTGACATATCATATTAGGGTCCTAGGTTCTTTGCATCTTTCAGAAAGCAGAGTTTTTTCAGCAAAGATTCCCTTCTCACCTTCCCATGTATTCATACTTGTAGGTCTCTCCATGACCACCAAGGATGTTCTGGTGAACATCTTAGGTTCATCTAATGGCACTGAAGATGAAGAGGGGATCCCCGAGACAGAACCAATGGAAAACAGCCCCTATAAAATCAGAGTCCATGACATAAAAACTGCTTTTCACTTCCTTATGCCACTGACCATGTCCAAAGCTGGTATATCCCTCCTTCCTTGCACAGCTTGTACAGCAACAGAAGTGTAAACTTGAGTTATTGGGACAGATGGTCTGATGAAGGTTAATGTACATGTTTTTTGTTACCAGCCATGCTTCTAGGTCCTCACTTGAGACAGCAACAAATTTTGTGAGACTACAACATGAAGCAAAAAGAATTTGACCATTCTATTTTAGCTTAAAATGAATGGGCATCAATATTTTTAGTGGTTTTATGGATATACTATATGAGTCTATGCGTGCATTTATGGAAGCTATGATTTTAATAGCTTCTCAATAATAAAAGCTGATCAATAATGGAAGAAGTAAAATGGTGCTTCATGCATGCAATGTTGTATTATTGTATTAATACTGTTATTATGTATAATTTATCAATATCTCTATTGAACGTCTTTGTGTAATTGTAGGAAGGGAGACAAGAATAAATTCAAGCATAGTAATGACCAGAAGGAATGCAAATTAAGGTGGAAATGGAAATATGGAATCATAACAAGCACTTCTGGAACTGCCTGACAATAAACAAGGAGACTGCACTGCTTGCTGTAGAAGAGCAGAGCAAATGCTCAGATTCTTGAATACATACATTCAAGGATCATCTCTGTCTTTTACCACATAGGCCAACATAGATACACAGCACTGAGTACATTAAAATGCTTTGACAGAAAATGATCAGTCCTCTACTTAAATTTTCCCAAGAGAAAACCACTACAAACATTACAATCCGGAATTACTCTATTATATTAAGATTTAAACATTAGGAGTTTCATTATTTTATTGTGACTTTGACTTTAATACTGGTTTTCCTGTCTTTAATTAGCTGGATTAAAATGCAGGTTAGAATGCAATAATTACTTTCTTAGATGTGTATTTGCGTGTTCATCTTCTCAATGAATTCCTACAAAGCAGACATTTTAACCTATCAAATTGTACCAGACAGCACCAAGGACATGACTAGCCACAGGTAAGAAATTTACAAACCACATCACTCTATTCTAAGACATGAGTTCTTCACATTCCCTACATTACTTGAAAACCAGTTTGTGCTTATGCCATAATAACAGGCTGGCCGAGGAGATTATGCTTTTGAATTTTAACATTCTCTCAGTGCAGTTTCTTGTTAATCACTAAGAAGATTTAATTACTTGTGTGGCGCTGTAGCTTTCACTGTGCTCATCTCTATGTACAGCAGGAATGTCACACGCTCACAATGAGACAGGTCCTGGCAGCTGTGATCATATGAAGCAGAACCAGAGAGCATGCCTGTCAGGCCTGCCAAGAAAAAGTCATGAAAATGGCTCCTCTAGAAATGTAGCACCACAGATAACTCCTCTCCCTCCTTCTGCATCTGGCCCTCACTGAGCATGCTTATTGCCTTCAGTAAAGGCAACTGACAGACTTTGGGGGCTTTTCAAGCAGGCCCTCACTAAGGTAATGCTGAGGTCTCACTGTTGATTGTGCAGAGCTATGGTTTAGTGCTACTGGTTATCACTTATTTAATGGAGAGACAAGTCATAATGCATTGATGCAGCAATCTGTCATCACGGGAGGTTTAGCTGCTTGGAAATTGTAGTAGAAAATGCCAGTTCATTAAACCAAGAGACCTCATTCAAAGCACCTCAGGCACAGCAACCAGAAAAAAAAAAAAAAAACCAACAAAAAACCCAAAAAAAACCAAAACCCACCCACAAACAAACAAACAAAAAAACCCACAAAACCCAAAACAACAAAAAGTCCCAAATCTTCATGTTTTCTGAGATAAGCAGCTCTTTACTGTCCTTCATTTTATGTGCATGACTTGCCTGACAGTACCTGTCATTAATTATTTCCAAGGAGAAAACATTTCCTAAATAAGAATGTGGAGGTGTCAGTTCTTCATTTATTGAACTTTTATCACACTGCAACGCAAGAATGAAGAAAGAGGGAAGACAACAAATCAGATATGCACCTGAAGCAAAGGCCATTTCCAGAGCATCAGTAAAAATGTTGCACTGTATCTGCCAGAGAACACTTAGAAAAAATATAGGACTCATAAGAGAATTTTGTGGTGTTTTAGAAATTGCAAGCAGATTAAGCAGCAGAGCTTCCTTGGTTTATAGGTATACATCCCATTAAATAGAAGCACAACTGCACACTAAAATTGAAATCCGTAAATCTATACAATAAAACTTAATAGTCAGCAATACCAAACGTTGCCATTGTTCTCCTAAAGTAGCAAAAGAGATTACATGCACAGACAACATTTATTGTTTAACTGTTTTCTAAGAAGTCTTTCTGTTGGTTCTAGACACACTTCAAAAGCACAGCGTATTGTTATGAATAGTACTTTTGACTCATAAGAGTGAGAGTTTGATCACATGAACATAAAACATTTAATGCATCAGCAACATGAATTCAACCTTATACATACTTAATGTAAGCCCATCTCTGCCTCTCTGCCTGCACTAGTTTGTTTGCAAGAGGCCAAGCAATATATTTTTTAATTTATTCTGTTTTCCCTTGTCTTAAGGGAGCAACTAGCTCTCCTCTCAATGCCTTTCATATGAAACCAATTGCTTCATTGTCTTGGAGAAAACTAATCCTTAAATTGCTCCTAAGCCTACTGCATGGCAGAAGGAATTGAGCTGTGGGGCTGGGGATACGTGTACTCCTCTACTGACCACAAATAGGAAAGCTGGAACATCAGCTCCTCATAACCCCACACCCTGCAAGACATAAAAAAAATTTCCAAACACCTTATAACAAAGATACAAAAAGAGGCACAAAAAGACCAAAGAGGCACTTGGGAAACAGGCAGCTTACTTCTCAAAACATAATGATTTAAGGACAACTGGCATACAAGGTGCTTCATGCAGAAGATAAAGAGATAAATGCACACCTGAAGAAATTATTAGGGCAAGTCCATTTGGCAGGAATATAAGTATAAAGGACAAAGGGCAAAAGAACTCTAGAAGACAACAGAAATGCTAGTTCTTAGATTCATAGATTCATAGATATTAGGGGTTGGAAGGGACCTAGAAGATCATCTAGTCCAACCCCCCTGCCAGAGCA
>JAOEGS010009469.1:57918-74173 GCA_025447755.1 Corythornis vintsioides
ATATTCCCTTAATATAGTGTTTAATGTGTATATACCATTCTGTTTTACTTCTGTCTTTTCTGGAAGCAGTCATGTGTTTTGCAGTGCTTGATGTATCTTTCTGACATTTTCCTTGATAAAACATTTAACAAGCAGTTGTAGCTCCTCATCCTCCTGGAATTTGTCAATATGAGATATCTCACTTGCTACCAATAGCACTAGAAATTAGAGTCAATTTGAGAACGACTAAGCAAGGTTCAAGACAAAAATTTTTTTAACATACTCTACTTGCCAGAAAAGGATTTTTGTGAATACTGCAATCTCTAGTCCCTGGGGAGCAGGATCATACATGCCATCCAGCTAATTCTTTACTTATCAGAAGTTTAACACTAAATCTTTCCAAACACTGTCTTCTTAGATGACAATCATCATTGGTAGCTTAGTTATTTTCTTTTCCTGTTTTGCATTCATTTAAAGACAAGAATAAAGGACACCTGGAATGGAATATTTATGGGTATCATAACAGAAAATGCAGTTTATAAGACATTTTTATCCACAAAACTGTGATATCTCTATCTGTTTATACAGCTGAACTGAGAATTGATAGTTAAAATTCTGTTCTCAAGTGGGCAAATATTGATTGATACACCAACTACTGCCAATAAGAATTGGTGTTTTATGAAGTATGTCATCCATCTGTCTATATAATGGAGAAGTAAGATTGCCCAATTAGCACAAAGCTGGCAGCACCTCAGCAATTAATTATAAATACTTTCTACAGTGTAACCTAATGATTTAAAATACACTTTATTTACCATGTCAGGGTTGTTTTTTAGCTTTCAAACCATTCAGGAAAAAAATATTTTTGAAATAAATATCAGCAATTTTGGTTTATGTCATGTTCATAGCAAAGAATGCCCAGAATGTTGCTGTTTTGGGGTGGCACACGTATGAACTCTCTCAGATATTTTCAGAAAATAATTCTTTTTTACACACATAGTATCAAAGTAATATTCCTATAAAGTAATATTCCCATAAATAATTCTGTCCTTCTGAAATCACTGTGATTTTTTCTGCATAAAAAACAAAGCTTCAAAGTATTAGAGTGAAAAAGTTTCCTATCAATGGTTTATATATCTCTTTTCTGCTTAGCTTTTGCATATCTCTATTAAAAAGAAAGGTTTGATTCATGATGAACAACTCATATAATAACCTATCATTCTGAAAATACAAATAAATAAGGTCTGCAAGTCCTTTTGCAAAAGTATGAAGAGCCATATCCATAACACCATTCATCACTGATAAGGCAGGTAGTATTGGGACATTAAAAGCTGAAATGATTCAGAAATATTTAAAATGACACTTCTTCCTACATCTGAGATTAACCAAGATTCCCATCTTCCCTTCAGTACTGTTAATTCTGGGAAGCAAAATCCAACATTTCATGACATGGCTATGTATGTAGCACACAAAAGCACATTTATTGTTTTACCTCTAGATTCTATCATAAATTAAAATTTAAAATTTCTTTTTTATCTGAAAAAAACAAACAAACACAAAATATCCAAAAGACACTATATAATGTACATTGCTCACAGAAGATTTTACATCAGGGAAAAACACTACGATAACCTCCTTGAATGGTCCTACATATATATCATTAAGAAATAAGATTTCTTTTGAACCAAAGCTCTTTGTGCTTTCCCCTAGTTCTGTTTCAGCATTAGACCTGGTCACAAAAAATCTTGCATATAAAGTGATAAATAGGCAGATAATAAGATAGTAATACAAAGCAATCATTACCATGAGTGTTTAAGATAAAAGCACCTGAAATATTTCAAGCTGTAGATCTGTCTACTAAAATTAATCTTTTCAAGAGCACAGATGCTGAAAGCCAATTAAAACACACAGATAAGACTTCTACAATCTCCACAATGGGAGGCTACTGGAGATTCCACTTCATGTATCAAAAAACCCCCATGTGTCTAATGCCTCTACAGAAACACTCTTATAAGGGGAAAATAATACCCAGGGTAAATCCTGATATAGCAATTTACAATCTGTAGAGACAAATCCAAACAACAAAAAATCTCTCTTCAGATTTTTTTATGAATGTTTATCTCTCAGATTTTGACCGGACTCTAAGACACTCCTTCCTTAGGCAGAACTGAATATTCTAAACTAACACAGATATGTTTCTTTTGCCAAAGGGAACAAGGATTTCCAATCTGCTCAGCTGATCTCTAACCCAAGCCTCTTTAACTGAGGTAAAAACTTCCTCCCTCCAGAATTCCTCTGTGGTCTTGGAGACCTGGGACTCCTGGTAGCTGGCCTTAGCAGTAAAGGCCAAGGTGAAGGTGGTACTCAGTATCTCCACATTCTCTCTATCCTTGGTCACCAGGGCACCCGCTTCATCCAGCAGCAGGCCCACACTGCCTCTAGACTTCCTTTTGCCTCCAATATACTTGAAGAAGCTTTTCTTGTTGTCCTTGGCCTCTCTCACCATGTTTATGTCTAAGGAGGCCTTAGCTTTGTCGCATCCCTGCATCCTCTGACAACCTCCCTGGATTTTTTCAAAGTGGGCTGCCCCTCCTTCCATGTTATATATTTCCTTCTTCTGCTTAAGTTTATCCAGTATCACCCTGGATATCAACCTCCCTGGTTGATATCCTCCCAGTATCAACCATGCAGGTCTCCTAACTCTCTTACTAGATTTCCTACTCTTCGGGATGCACTGATCTTGAACCTGGAGGAAATGGTGTTTGAATATTAGCCAACTTGCTTGGGCCCCCTTGCCTTTTAGGGCCCTGTCCCATGGGACTTTTCCAAGCAGTTCCCTGAGGAGGCCAAGGTTGGCCTTTCTGAAGTCCAGGGTAGTGATCCTGCTTGTGGCCCTGTGCCTACTGCCTCTAATTCTGAACTCCAACATCTCATGATTAATACAGCCGAGGGTGCCTCCTACTTTCAAATCCTCAACCAGCCCTCTTTGTTTGTCAGTACAAGGTCCAGCAACTTAATCTTTCATCTGTTGGGGTTTTTTTGCATATTTTGATACTTTTAACAACAAAGGAACATTATTTAGTGAAACATTCTCATTTGCTTTCCAAATAGATTCCTGTAGAGGCTGAGATGAGTTCAATAGTAGCTCAAGAGGATTCATACACTAGCTGTCTGCCCTTTGTCAATAACTAGAATACAAAAAAATATTTATTGATGTCACATGATAGATGCAATAGTAGATTTTGCTTCAGAAAGCATTAAATTTTTTTTCGTTTGGGCAGATAAAAAATGAGATCACTAACTCATATATATAAAAAAATTTACCATCTATAAAAAAGGTAGCATGAACAACATATTGAAGTACTCCCAGCAAATTCAGCTACTGCTTCTTCTGGTTAAAAGACCTGACTCACTCTCCAGGGTAGTCATCTTCTCTGACCTCCCTAGTCCAGTAGCTAAGTAGCCCAGATCATTCACAATTCTTAAGACTGACAACATCTGCTACTGAATCTGTAGATGCATTAGCTGTGGCAAAGTCCACAGCACTTACACAATGTGATCTCATTTCATTCTTCAGTGAGCAAAACATGTTTAAAAAGGACCTTCATTAAAGGCCCAAATCAGAAATCTAAACATGTTAGAAAGAGGATTATTCGGGGGGACCGGTCAGAAAAGATGACAAAGACTGTAGCAGACATTTGAAACTGGAGCTAGGTGCTCACCATTAAAGCTGCCCTTGTTGACATTAGAAGAGGAAAGCACATAACAGAGTTTGTCAGAGCCACAAGATAATACCAAGCAGCATGACATCTTTGACTTGCCATCAGGCAGCCACACAGACAGGTGAAAAGACAAAACAGACACCAGCAATAAGAAGTCATTTGAAAGACACTAACTAGTGTTGGCAGCAGACACCCCACTGAGAAACCTGTATGCAAGATGACACTACAGAAGTGATGATGGGAGAAAAACCCAAGTACAATGGAAAAGAATGGTATACATTGTGGAACCACTGAGGTTAAACTTGTAGAATCACAGAGGTCTTGGAGATCCTTTACTTCCTTTACATTTATACACATGCTTTAAAAGGATGAATTTGAACATTATTTAGGGGAAAGAAGCAAGAAGAAAAAATGAGAAAAGCTTGTTCAAGAGGCAGTACAACAATTTACTGTGTATCTTTTAGGTGAGGGATTCTCATATGTTGCATTTACAAATAAGTTTTAAAACAAAGCAAGGGCAATGTTGTCATCAGCAAGCCATGGCCTGCTCACATTAATACTTATTTTCATGCTGCTCTTACCTCTCAGGTTTTGTCAGCTGTCAGACTCTGAAAGAGCTGGGGAAGTAAACTTAAGGGGATTCAATTCCTTCAAAGCACTGACACATTCAAGAGTTGCCATGGGCTGAACACACTGATGCTGCAGTAGGAACACAATGAAAGGCAGAAGACAGCAACAGAAAGGCACCAAAAAGAAGAAGATAAAAACAAGATTTAGACAGAAAATCAAAATAACGTTGTGGGATACAGTGCAAAGTATAGCCTCAAATTTTCAAACAACAATATATAATGGTAAGTGTTGAATTGGCCTGATTTTATATATGCCCATACAGTGCTGTAGGCAAGAAAGTTATAGTACCATAAGAAATAAGGCTTATATCTATCTTGCACAGAAATGCCATCCTTGAACCACTGAAATATTAACACAGAATCTCTATTTCCTGAGATATATGTGCAGCCTTTATTCATAAGGATGCAATGATCTAAGTTTACTGTTCATTTTTGTACATATTTGTGTACACTGCTTAGCTACCCCAAAAAAAAACAAAACAAAAAAAACCAACACCAAACCCAAAGAAAATTGCTTTTAATCTTCTTACTTAAGACATTGTGTTGTTATTTTTTCTGTGTAAGGGACTAGGAGACAGGGTGAATATTTCTACCAAAGCCACAGGAACTGAAAAACCTGCAGTCAAATATTTGGAAGGAGGAGAAGAGAGAGAGATATTTTCTTGCTACAAAACTGCTTCTCACTTGTAACTTTTCAGTCCATTTCTACCACAAACAAAAGTTAAAAAATTAAATGCAATTGTAAAAGTATAAAAAAAAATAATCTCCCACCATTTGGTTAATGAATATGTGATCTCAAATTGTGATGA
The DNA here is from genome assembly GCA_025447755.1 of Corythornis vintsioides. NCBI lineage: Eukaryota > Metazoa > Chordata > Aves > Coraciiformes > Alcedinidae > Corythornis > Corythornis vintsioides. The sequence continues at coordinate 63,058 of JAOEGS010009469.1, forward strand.
ACCTGAACTTTACCTCAGAAATTAAAGTATTATAGTTAATAATGAGCTCTGCAAAATGAGCTGTTAATCTGTGCCAAAATGTCTTCATATATACAACAGGATTTTGTGCATGTGCACAGTTAAGCATGTAGTTATATAGATTCCCCAACTGAAATGCTTACATGAATAACAAAGTATTTGAATGAAGCTGGATTTGTTTATTATTTTTTTGGTAGTTTGCTCATGGCAGTGTAGAAAGGATTTGACACACCTTGAGGGTTTTTTTACATTAAATGTAGTTTTAAGAAATATGTTATTAAACTGAGCCAGCATATGCTACAGTCTAAAGTTCTTACTAGAAACTATTAATATACCCAATCTTAGGTTAAAAAAGCCTGTTCTCAGTTAGTTTAGCCTCAAGCAACAATTCATTATACATTATGCCCAGAGGTATTTTTCAGTGTCCTGGACATGTTTCATAACTTCTACTGCTATAGACCCATTGCTGCTTGGTGACACAATTAAAGCTAATTCTGCTATTTTAAGCTTCAAGTTAAACCTTCATATTGCAGAGTGGAGCTTCTCCTTGTGTAACATGGTATCATAGGCACCAGGGTTACAGTACAACCAGGAATGTAGTCCAAATTTTCAAAAATTCTCAGTTCTTCAAGCCTTGGGATATCATACAGAGTCCAGGCAACTGAAGCACACCATGAGGCTTCTGATATTTTTTATTAATTGCAATGACATGCCAATTGCATAGATTTATAATTCTGTAACTAACATAATTCAGGAAGTAGTTGTCAGTGAGGAACATTCATTAAATGGGAATTTTTTGCTTGATATTCACAAGATTAGCAGTAGAATGAGTGTTGTTTGCTACAGAAAGTGTTGAAGGAATTTTAAAATCCCCCCTCTGAAAGTAGAAAGAAGGAGAACAAACAATTACAAGATAAAAACAAAATTAGATAAAATAAATGAAAACAGGTTGGAGCTGAACCCCACTGAAAAGATGGAATGCATTTGAACATGGTTTCTACATACTAAGACACAAAACAGATGGCTCTGTCTCCACAAGACTAGGAAGAATTTTAGGAATTGGAGTAAATGGCTCCAACAGTGATGAAAACAGTCTACTGTCTTAACTAGATAACCATGTGAGAAGGAAAGAGAAATAGAGAGCAGTTTTACCTCTGCCAATGTGCTTTGTAAGCTGGTTGTAAAGCTGAGTAACATTTTGTTTCTCATGCTTTTAAAATCATGTTGACAAAATGAGGTAAGATACAGAAAAAGATCCACCTATCCTTTTTTTAGGGTTCTATAAAATATCATACAAAGATAATATTAAAGAACTCTACTTGTTTAATTTATCAAAACATCAATTAAGAAATGTCTTGACTACTATATACAGATCTTCATGGGGAAAAACACAGTGTACTAAAAGCCTTTGCAATCTAAAAAGACTAAAGCCAGGTAAGAAACATTCTTAACCCTGATGATGATGATGCATCTGTGGAGACTGGTAGAGGATTCTCTGAAGTGTGAGGTTTTAAGGCTGAGATTGGCTCCCACCCTGGGGATGATAAATTTTGGCTGAGCTTTAACAAGAGCACTTGTCAAATATTAGTATTCAATGGGGATTAGAGGAGTGAAGGCACATGGAGGGATCAGACCAGATGATCTCCTCTTGGTGAGCAGTCACCTATACAGAGGTCCAAACCTCAGGGTTTTTGAGGGTGTCAAGTAGATTGGGGAGGTAGGAGATAGTTACTCATTGTTTTAATATGGACTCTAATCAAATAGGGGGAAATATTGGATTTTTTTTTCTCAATTCTTAACTTTATCTGAGGTTAAAAGCTGGAAAAATCGGATTTCTGCAACAAATGCTATTTTTTCCTTACCTTAGCTATGCATTTCACAGCAATTCTGTAGGACCAAGCCCAGAAGAAAATTAATGGTCTGATTATACAGTATTGCAGTGTCTCAGGTAACAAACAGATGACAGCTATTTAACCAATACCTGGGTAGCCAACCGGTAAGGGTGGCATTAATGATTTTGCAGAAAGTTAACTAAGTACATCTATCACTTTGTCATGTAAGGTAAAAGAATGCATCAGTTAAAGAATAAAAGGGGAGCAGTCTACACTTTCTTTTTCAGGTTCTGATGAAATCAGCTCTAAGAATCAATACTGTTGGAGTGTTGAACTACATTCAGGCTGATTAAATGTAACAGGTAGAAAGGGGAGGAGCTGGGCCAGCAACTGATCTGTAAGTAAACAGAAGGAAGCATATTATGGGTCAGCAAAATACTAAGGGTTTGCTAAAAGGCTATCCAATGGTCATGCCTTAAAAATCTGCTCCAGGAGCTTAACCACTCCAATGGTCTTCAACTGAGTGTTTCAGTTTGGCCACTAACAAGCTTTGAAAATCACACACAAACAGGTATTACCAATACCTTCCTAAGAAGGTCCACACCAAAATTATTCCTTCTTGGAACAGATTCACAGCTGCATTGAATTAGCACCTTCAGCTGTAATCTCATTGAACAGGAGATGGGGTTTCAACAAGCTGATTTTTACAGCTCCTCATAGCAGTAAGCAAGTCCTAAAGATTCCTCTCCTCCCAACCTCAAAAAACAGGCTTTGTATACAACCTTGTCCATCACTTTTCTTTTTGCTAAGCCTAACAGTCCACTTCAAGGGACTCCTAGCACATGAACACCTTTTTTTTTAATATTTTTTACCTACCTGTTCATTGCTGAAGCCTTACTTTTCTAATATGGCCTACAGAGAACTTTTATTCAAAACTGTAACTAGAGTTGGTTGAAATTTTTTTATCTGAAACTGTTTTAAAGGATTTTCTGCTTTTCTATGCTTTTTTTCTGATTTTTGACATATTCATTTTTTAGAGATTTTAGATTATTTTTTTTTTATTCCTTTTATTTCTTAAAAGGAGGAAGAGTAGCAGAGGAAAGTAAAAGTAAAGAGTAAACTAGAAATGACTACACCAGAAATCCAGAACATAGCATGTAAGTTAAAAAGAAGTGTTCCCAAGAATACATGAAAAGCAAATCTATCCCTTTAAAAAAATCAACCAACCAACAAAAAAACAACAAACCACCAGTAAAAAAACAACAAACCATCAGTATTATATTCCATAGTCATTTTAATTACATTAGTAGAATATGAAGTAAGTCTGTTTCAAAGGAATAGTTCTCTGTAAATAGCAATCCATAAAGATAATCTACACCTAGTTTTTATTTATTGTGGAGCAATGTATCTTTTTGCATTATCCAAGTATGAAAAGAGAATAAATAAATACATCCCCATGGTCTTTTCCTGGTTTAAGTCATATTTTAGTTGTTATTGTTAGCAATTTCCTCCTCCTTTAGAGTACCATCTATCTCTCAGTAGACAAACCCATTACTGTATAATGAATTAATTGCTTGGGAAACAGTTTCTGTCATTTTGAGTGGCAGAGAGGAACGAGTTTCTCTCAAAGCAGAGGGCACAAGTAGCACCTGATGGCAGCCTGCTCAAATTAATAGGCTGCCAGTTCCACCCTTAAAACTTGGGGGGTGAGCAATGCTGGTACCACCACCCAGAATCTTCTGCAGCCTGTCAAGTGATTAGAGTGATTAGTACACACTCTGCTGGTTCTTCACCTCTTACCATCAGGTAAAAACAGTTCCAAAGAAATATGGAAACTTGAAAAAACACTGAAGGGAATTAATTTTGCAATGGCTGCTACCACAGATATCTTTGCTCTGGTAATAAACAGGTAGGAGGAAAAATAATAATAATAACTTCCTGTTATGAACTGTATCTCTGGATCAGTGATTTTTGCCCTAGTTTCTCTGTTGTTAGCAATTTGATTAAAATACTTAAAATTAAGAAACACTGCAAGGATTAGCATATTCTTTGAGATGTTTAGGAGCCTAAGTACCACAGACTCACGTTGCTCAGTTTATGAGTCCTATATGTGAGTCCTCCACAGGACTTCACAGCCAACCAGCTGCAAGCTCACCTCCCTCTCTGGCAAAGTGTTTAAGCACAGGGCACCTAAGTGATTCCAGTGGGATTATTTGCTTGCTTATAGTTAAATGCACACCTATTTGTTTTGCAGGGTGAAGGGCTAAATTACTTCAAGGCAGCAATCCAATCCATACTGCTTGGGGCTTTCTGAAGAGAAATAATGGTATTTCACACTGCTCGTTCAGCTTGTGCTGATTTTCTGTTCTCTTTGGGCCAGATAACAAGGGGCAATTACTGTCTTGAATTTCTGCACAGGGTCACCCTGTTCCCCAAGGAACACTGGAAATCTGCCTCCAACACTGTACAGCTGCCCTCCTGCTGCACCCTCATTACCAGGGAACACAGGCTGCTCCTCTGTAACAACATCAAATGGGACTGGAGGCAATCTTACACCATTCTTAAGCTTTCAGCTGCTGTTAATAGTTTTTTCCCTCCCTGTGGCATGTAAGACACTTCACAAAGATGCTTTTTCAACTTGTCTGCTAAAAAAAGTAGGCTGAATTACTTTCTGTAAAAACTCTAGGAATCCAAAATCTCTTGTCTTAACACTGGGGCAGCATGATGGGATCTCCTACAACATTTGGACTATGTCAGTTATCACAACAAGTTCCCAAAATACATCTGGGCTCCAGCTTGTGTCCTGCAGCCCTACAGCTCTCATTCCTCCTCCCACCTCTTTCATTACAAAATATGACATTGCTTAAGTCTGCCCCCAACTGCCAATAAAACAAAAGCTATCCTACTGACTGTACTACTGAAATTTCTGAAACTTTGACTACCTACAAGAACAACTCTGGTTGGATGGGAAACAGTATAATGAGAAAGCTGTCTCTAATAATAAGGTATATCCAACCTCTAAACATGCAATTTCAGGTGCTCAGTTCTCAGCTGCTGCCCTTGGAGAAATTGCTCCCACCCTGGAAGCATACATGGACATGAAAGTGCAACTCTCTCCTCCATCAGGGTGTGTAACAGCCCAAATACAAATAAGAATCAGGCACATTGATATTTCTTAAAAAAAAAGCAAAGGAAAACCAAAAAGTAACACTAGCACAGTTCATCATCAAAGCATTGAACAGACCAGCAGAAAACCCACAGACTTTCAGATGTCCTACCATATTTCTTTTTGAAGGAACAGCCTGCTTTAAATAAACCTTCTTACTTCTTTACACTGATCTGCAGATACCTCAACAGGAACAAACAAACAACAACAAAAAAAAATCCATTTCCATTGGAGTAGCTTTCTTCTTTACCTTTTAAGAATGATGTATTTCTTGTTCATTTTATGTGAACACTGAATATTTGGAGACCTAATATAAGCATCTGTAAGGCATCCAATATTTCTCATGTAATCCCAAAGGGAAAATATACTGATCCAATCACTTTGGTACTGCATCACAGGGCACAGAAGAGAAAAGTCAATAAAAAGCATCAGAGCACAAAAAGGCAAGCTGTAATCAATATCTGATCTTGAAATGGGCTGTCTAGGAAAAAAAAAATCATTTAAGACTTAAATTTACTTCCTTGTGCACTCTGCTTAGTGAAAAAACTGAGGGGCTATTTCCTAGTTTATTCCTTTATCTTGACTTTTTTTTATCTGAGAAAGCAGGCAAATACTTTGATACTTGGTCAATTAACCAGATAGAATTTGGCAAAAGCACAGTACTCAGTCCTCAACCTTATGCAAGTTAAATGTTGTTATGCCAAACTCATATGCCTGCCAGTTATTCAAGGGCAGAGAAAGACACCACAATGAAAAATTGCTTGTGCTTTGATAAAGGAAAAATAACCTTGGACCAGCATACCTTAACAATTCCATCTTATCCAGAGGAAACAGTATGAAGTAGCTAAATCTGTGTAAAAAAAAGAAAAAAAAAAAAAGAAAAAGGAGGTGGGTGGGATGACCATAAATTTTACCCTTTCAGTGTTTATTATAATTAATTAAATATTATAATGCTCAGCTAAGTGCAAACCTCATGGAAAATTTCTTCTTATACATTCATCCTAACATAGGATAATCACTCTGAGAAAAATCCATCACTTGATGGCTTTAGAAATCACCTAAACAAGAAACTTAAACCAAGCACCTGACTATCAAACAGTAGGAATCCAGACTGTTGCCAAAAACATTTGCTGGAGAATGGTAGACACATGCTCTGGTCTGAATGGCTCTGAACTGAAGGCTGACCCTGGTGTTCATTCATTGTTTGAGAACTGTAGAACTTACCTTTACTTCTACAACAGATTTCAAATTTAACAGTGCCTTTTGTCAGAACTGCCACATTTCTGCATTTTTAATGCCTTTGTCTTTGGCCATTTTAGAAAACCCAGGTGTGTGTACACTTTGTAGATGCTTTCAAGTCTTTGTACATATTTTAAATATTTCAATTTCACTTCATGCCAAGTCTTTAAACCCTGGCTGTTTACTTTTTCAATTCATTGTACATTCATTGGCCACACACCCTGCTGAGTGGACAAAACCAGATGTGAATGCTTCATTCCAGAGACAGATATGTAGAATGCAGTAGCATCAAGCAGCTTTAAGTGTAAGGTGCCACACAATGGCTACCTACTACATTTTTCACTATCCCATGAAAATACTTGTATTTCTAGACAAAAAGATGAAGTATTATCACCAAAGATGCAAGGAATAAAAAATTAGCAATTTTCAGTAACAAAGAATCTGCAATGCTTTTCCAGCATATCTCATCACTAGACTTTTGTCCATGTTATGGCTTTGCAAACAATTTCCAATATGTTAAATTCACAAATAACAAAAGATTGGCAAAATACTAATCAAATAGCATAACCCTCTCAAAAAGTCACAAATTGATTTTTTTTATCCACCCACTCCCCCAATTTCTGAAACATGTGCAAAATACTTGTATGTACATCAACATATTGTTATAATTACTTATCTTCAGTCCATTTGCCAAGGGTGAGCCCTGCCAGCATCCCTGCAGGTAATGCTCATTCCCAGCCCCTGTACCATCAAGCTCAAAACTCCAGAGCCTACCACAAATCTTGCCAGTAAAAAACAGAGGGGAGAAAAGGTCTTTTCCATTTGCTTACAGCTTGCTGTGCTTCCCTTGCTGATGACTGATGCACACTTGGTAAATAGGACAATGTATACATGTTTTCAAACAAACAATACCAACCATACCAAAAAAATTAACTCTAATTTCTCCAGAGTTTCATGTCTATATTTTCAAATACATTTCAATCCTACTTTCCTTTTCTTTCATGGGGTTCTTCAGTCCATTTATTTCCAGGAAAAGTCCAATTGCCAAATTCTGCTTATTTGTTTAAAATTTGAAAGTTAAGCAGAAAGGAACTACAGACTCTGAAATGAATGTGCATAGCCAGGAGATGGAGAAAGAAGAGACTTTCATGCAGTTTTAGCTAAGATATGATCTCTGAACTTCATTCTTGACAAAAATTCCCTCCTTAAATTCTGAGTTTACATTTTCTCTTTCAACTTAACTAGCTGATGTGGCAAAAGTTTGCCTGAGGAAGTTACCAAAAGTTAGTAGAAAGTGAGAGCAACACAGAAACCTGGAAGAAGCTTGGGAAAAGAGCTATTAAACTATTACTCTTGAAGTATTGGATTGTTCTCAGTAATGCATTCTCCTACCCAGTCATTAATATTATCAATTAAGAGGCTTCCATGATGTGTCTTGAGAGACCATGCTACTGCTAAAAATCATCATGGAGATAACAAGGACAAGATCCAGAAATAGTCAAGAACATTATTAGAGTTGGTGATACTGCAGAATCTTAAAGGTTGCTGTCAGTTTTCATGTTTATTACCCTATCTGAATGTCTTCAAACAACTTTATCTTCATCCCCTTTGCCCTCTTCATTTGAAAACACACCATACATTGCAGAACCTTATGTCTTACTAGTGATAGGTCTCTACTGAGAAAATTAACTTTTATTTCTATCTTGTTTCCTATTCTAATTTCACATTACTTACCATAATATCACAATTATATATTGGAGGACATTAGTGTTCCCAGGCTGTCCTAAGCATGTTCTGGTACATTGAGCACTATAGTAACTGAACCTTTATTCTTTTTCATGGGTTGAGGGACTCTTCTTTCCATTCATATTCTACATGATTGCCTAAATATTCACTTTCTGTTGTGCTCTAAAATGCTTATGAACTTAATATGATGTCCCTTCTTCTCTGCTAAGTTTATAGTTGTAGAGATATAACTTTTCTCTAAAATCATTCTGCTTCTTTCACAGGAATTATGTCTTAGATGACATCCATTCCATTATCTTATCAGACAGAAAAAAAGAGCTAAAAAAATATATCCCTCTATAAATGTTAAGTGCATGGCTTAAATCAAGAAAAACAAAATTGTTATGCACTTTGCCACCAGATTTCTTTTCTACCACATAATTAAGAGTCTGTCCCTGGCACAAAAATCAGAAGCAAAACAGTCTATCACACACCTGCAACATCTCAAAATCAGTTGCTATTCACAATAACCATTTTGCATCCGTGTCAATGTCAGTGCAGAAAATATTTATATGTCAACAGTATTAATCCTTTCAAGGCTGAACCCACAATCTTCTCTTAACAGACTTCATCCAGCCTTCTACCAGAAACAAGGCTTTGAACAAGTTACCCTGTCTAGATTTTTCACTCAATAGACATTTTTTTTTCTTTTAAAGTAAAGTAATTCCTTTGTGGATATTTTTAAAAGAGATACTAGCTAAAAAATTCAAAAGCACCTATGAGACCCAAAAGACTAGTTTTTAATTTTAACAATTGCAAACATGCAAATATTTAACCATCACTGAAGAGTTTCAACTGTATGTTCAACTTTTGAAAAGGAGTTACATGGTCCTAAATATCTTCCAGCTCCTCTCAAAAACAATAGTAAGTCAAGTATGTTATAGACCTAGTCTCACTTCTTCTTGCATTAAGTCATCATTAGGGAAATAAAGTTGTCAAAGCCAGTGCATCAACCATGATAAATAAGGTTTGAAGGATTGGTCCTATGTCACACTAGGTAGTTGCACAGTTTTTACACCCAGTGCACATGCAGATAAAGTTCTGGAGGCATACAAATAAGTTGGTTTGTTGTAACTTTTCTTTCTTTTTCCAATAAAGCAAAGTAAACTGACATTATTCCTCTTTATTAAAAAAAAAAAAACAAAAAAAACAAAACATTATTGGTCAGAAATTTTAATGTCTGACAATAAAACCATCATATTTTTAGAACTCCAAGCTATCATCTTTGGGAGCAGGACCTGAACTGAAAGACTTTTTTAGATCATACCACTCCTCAGTGACTTGACTTGCTGAGAAAGAAGTGGAGGTATAATACAAAGTAGAGCTAATAAGCCCTGAACTCTGTTAGCTATCTCATTGGAATAGATTGAAAGAAATGTTAAATCACTACACAGCTAAGATGCATTAAAAAAAAAAAAATCAGAGGGAAAACAAAAGGATAAAAAGGAGAAAGAAAACAAAAACAAACAAAAACAACAACAAAACCCACAACAAAAACAACAGAAAAAACCCAAGTCCCATACACCTTGGCTATAATCACCATCATATACCAAGATGTCATTTTAGTGTAAGTTGGTCTTTGTGAAAAGATGTGATTTTATTAATTCCTGGGGTTTGTTTAGTCAAATTCTTTAGATAAATATTAGTAAAACAAATGTAAACTAGAGCAGATCTAAATATACCAGACATTCAGATTTCTTTTTAGAGCAGTTGGCCTAACAGTAGTTCAGGGCAAGCCATGGGACTCTAACCATCAACACATCATTTTCTTATTACATGCCTGATAGCCTTTAAAATTGAACCTTATAGTAGCCATCAACACTACTGCAATACTAGAATCTAAAGCCAGGATATGCAGCAGCACATTGATAAATAGTTAACAAAGCTTAAAATGATTAATAGCAGCTTCAATAATTGCTTCTTGAACCAAAAACTGAATAAAGCATGCATTTAAGCTGTAAGAAATTGTATCTGTAAGACACTAGTAGAAGCTAATTGCTGTTTAACAACTGTGCAAACTTTCAGTGTTCTGTTTATAAGTGGCTTAAGCAGTGATATTAGGGTATTTTTCAAATCATTTCACATACAAAACATCTTTTAAAAGGAAATTCTTCACGTTAAAAAAGCTTGGAGTGGTGATAAGTTGCTAACCAGAAAGTCTGTCAATGTAGCTTTGCAATACAGCACAACACAGATAGCAACTTTCAGGACCTTTGTAAAAATCAGTGTCACTCATCAAAGGAAACTTGTTTGCCAGCTATTACATCATCTATGACAAATTTTCTCTGTTTTCTATGAAGGAAGACTCTGGCTTGTTTGTGCATTACAAACTCACTTGTCTTGAATTAAGGCTGTCTCAGGCTCCACAAAGCTGACACAACACAGAGGAGAATAAACTGCATTGCTTTCCCTGATGGTAAAAAACAGACAATGTGAACCAGGTTAGAAGAAAGAGGCCAAAAAATACCTGTCTACCACACTGTCTAGAAGTGTTGACAGGACAAGCATCCATTGGCCCTGCAGCTTCTAAATGTGCACCACCCAGAGATATCTGGCAGGGATTGTGGTGTGCTCTTTCATCCTCACTGACTGAAATAACAAGCAGAGCAAGGGAGTACTCATGCTGGTGAGGGAGAAGAGAACTTTATCTCTTTCTATCAGCACACCCAGAAAGTAAGCAGGATGGAAGAATTGCTTGCCTTTTCCCACACAAACTCATGAGCACTTTTACACCAGCTATGCCACTTAATCACTCTTTCTGATTCAGAGACTGATCTTCCTTTGTAGGCTTCTGCTTTTTGTTCCACTAAATAAGTGGAATGCAAAAGGAGGGGTAGGGCTGTGCCTCTGCACTTTCACTGTGCAACAGTGTTAATGATACTGACATCCTTTCAAAAACATCTTCCAGCTCCACCAGCAAATGTCTATTGTAGACATGGAGGACAGAGTGGGAAAGCCTCCAAAGTTGTATGTGTCACTTCTATCTGTAATGCCTAACAATAAGACAGCATATATTTAAAAAAAAAAAAAAAAAAAAAAAAAAAAAAGGTAAAAAAAAAAAATATGATTGATTTTT
>JAOEGS010009469.1:74273-88473 GCA_025447755.1 Corythornis vintsioides
GAGGGGGAAAGCCTCCAAAGTTGTATGTGTCACTTCTAGCTTTAATGCTTAACAATAAGAAAGCATATATTTAAAAAAAAAAAAAAAAAAGAAAAAAGGTAAGAAACAGAAATATGATTGCTTCTTTGTGCATCCCATGTTGCAGCAGAAGTAATGACTTTGCTGCCTCTTGGCAGAGCCCCAAACTGTACTAAAAACAGTTTTCATCCATCTTTTCCATTCTTTTTTTTTTTTTCCAGCTTGACAAACAGGTAGTAAATATAAATTAGAATTGGCTAGACTCAGAAATAATGCCTGAGGGCATATGGAAGAAATGACACCAACAATTTGTAGGTAGTGTCAGTCAGTTTTCAACTTTCTCTGCTTCTTGTTAGTTGACAAGATAGAAAGCACAGCAGATTTCAATAACCATTTCAAGGTAAGGTAGGTAGGTAGGTGGGTAGGTAGGTGGGTAGGTGGGTAGGTAGGTGGGTAGGTAGGTAGGTAGGTAGGTAGATAGAATAAGCAGTCTCACATCTGTGACTTTCTTCTACTTGCAAGCTAAAAAAGTATTCAACTATATCCTTAGAAAACTTCATAGTCAGTAGTTAGGGTCCCTGGATAAGACACTTTCAAAAGCATCAGGTATATGCTCTAATTATGGAATAATGGTCAAGTAAACTTAATCTAGATTCCCTGTAGAAAGCTGTGGGTTGAAAATGGTGGCTCAAAAACACTGGGAAAACTCTGAGAAACAAAAGCTGTTCGGTTCAGTGATGTTCATAACCCATGTTTGTTCCTTGTGAGCACACTGACAGATGAAGCTTTATTCAGAATAACATTTGGGAGAAGCCTGTATTTTTGCCAATGTGTGTGCTTGCACAGAAATCCACATGATAACACCAGGACACATTTGCAAGACAATCTGTTACAGTTTTCCCAGCGAGAGAATGGAAGCATTGTAAAATTATTTCAGTGACCAAGTATAGACCTTGAAGAGCATGCAAGAAATACCATTCATGGACAGACAATCCCTAGTAGAAAATACCTTCAATTTCAGAAGTTTAAAGACACAGTGCTGTCCAGCAGAAATCCTGGATTTCTATCCCTGTAATGGGAGTCTGTTCATAACCAATGAATCATCTGCCACCACAGTGCAGGAAGAAATCACTATATCTGATGGTGGAAGGGATACAAAACGTAGTAAGAATTTGCATTTTGTTCTGCTTTTCTAGTCCCTTATTCTATATCCTTACAGTAATGTGCCTCTGAGAGGTGAAGTAACAACACAGACTGGGGAACAGCCACACACAGCCTCCGACAGGTGCTGAACACCTAGACAAGCAGGAAACAGTCTTTTAACATTCCTTAGTCAAGGTCAGACTACTCAGAGCTTCCTCCACCAAAAGTCTTAATGAAAACCTGCTCCTTCTCTGAACTGGCCTATCTCAGAAGACCAAGTTAAGAAATCATCTATTTCATTTACATTAAACCTGTGATGAGACCTTCCATACACAAAACTGGCCTCTGTGCCCTGGAAAGACATCCAAGCAGGACATCACCTTACTTGTTGGAGCCCAACAAGTATGGGAGTTTGTAGAATAAATTTAGCAGCTAACACACAATATTATTGCACTTCAGGCTCTTTCCAATACCTCTGTCTCTGAACTTTTTTTTCAAAGAATTATTCCCAATTCAAAGGAGACCATCAAATTTTCTGAAAGACTTCAAATAAAGTAGTGTCTTATTTTTAATATCCTTAGAACTACAGCACTTCTGACAAATTCTATTTTCTTTTATACATAAACCATTTTAGCTTGTATCTGTTATATTCTAAGTCTTCTATTAGTCTCTTTTTTCCATATAGTTTAAAGCAATTTACTATCAGCTAAGGGAGATAATGGTCTGTGAATTCCAAAATCATCCCAATTGCTGTTTTAAGACAAGCCTTTTAAAAATATTTCTTATTCATCAGGACTTCACAATAACAGCTGATTTAAAAGCCAAGACATTTCATTCGTGCTAAAAAGAAAAAAAATAAATAAAAAGGAAATTTAACTAGACTTTCATTACTGTTGAAATGTGGTTACTCTCTCATTTTTATCTTAGGACTAGATAGTGCGTTTAAGCCTGGGTTTCTTATTTTCTTTCACTCAATCATCCACTAATAATTACAATAAATTCATATAGAATGACATAGAAACATCTTCAGTGCCAGCCACATTGAATACTCTTTCTTTGAGGGTTGTACTTGTAACCTCTTCATTTTATTTTTTTTTTTCCTTTTTCATGTAGGTGGACTGGTGGAGGTTTAAATGTGTTTGATTAGCTTAAACAACACTTCTGCTTAATTTTAGGGAAAGAAAAAATATTCCTAAAAGCTAGTCTTATACAAGCAGGTTATAAATTGTATATTTATTGTAATTTTTTCCTCCAAATTCCCTCACCCATTATACAGTAGCTCTTCATTTTGTTTTCTCTTTGTCCTCTCTGTTCTGCCTTTCAGTTCTCTCCCTCCTAAGTGAAATATCAGCAATATAGCAGCAATGTCTGAGGCAGAGTCAAAGCCATGCTGAGTGGGTTTGAAGATAACTGAAACAAGTATGCACAAAACAGACTCTAGAAATAGTTACTTCCTACCTGATAGGCCTCCTTCCTAGATTTAGTCACAACAGTGCAATTTAGCTACTACCTATGGGGTTTACTGCTTTTCACTCCATATCTCACTGAGAAGCCACTCAATGGACCTCTTCCCACTGGAGAGGTAAAAAGAACAGTTGCCTTCTTTCTTGCAGATCACCCCAGAACTGTGTGCCAAATATACGCCCCAGCCACACCTTTAAAAAGGTGCTAGAAACAAAAAGTTTTGCCCCACATACCCCTGTGTACACAGCCAGAGTTTGCCAGGCAAGGTCCAACACTGAAAGGAGCCAATGCAACACTCACACCAAATAGTGCCCAGAGCAAACAGCAGATGTTTGCTTGTAAACTGAACATTTTACAAATGGGTATGGAAAATGCTTTCAAACAGCAACTCCCAACAAAAAAAACCAATGACATTTGTAAAACTACTTGAAGATTTTTTTTTAATGTATGTCCTCTGGCACACGGGCAATTTGTAGAATACACTGACCTACACTCTAGCAAAAATTCTGAATGTAGTTTCCTGCAGTTACAACACTGATGTAATTCCTGCTGATACAACAACATATGTTGACAACCCCATTTAGTGCTTTAATGGTTACCAAATTTCAACAAAATCTGATAGACACACAGAAGACTCAAAAATCACTCTGTCTCTCTAGCTTCTTGGAAATACATACCCACATAGAGGAGAGTGTCCTGCAACAAGACACCAGCATAGTGCAGAAGCTCAGGTATTGCCAGATCCTGGGATCTTAATCTCTACATGAGATTAAGTTTCTACTGAAGGTGGAATTTCACAGACCCTATATTCACCCATGGGACAGAAATTGTCAAAAACTTATGGCTACAGAAGTGCTTAGTGTTATCTCACAAATATTGGCATCAGCCTGCAATGTAAGGATGTTAATGTTATAACACAGAGCAGGTACTAGTTGGCTCATCTTAATTTTATAACCAATTTTCTGAGTCATCAGGAGAAACTCTGGCCCCCTTACCTTTTCTGGCAATTCAAAAAGGAAAATAATCCCACATAATAGTGGCAAAGAGAGTTTAAACTTTATTCTAAGTGCAGGGTCTGTTGCACAGCAGCATAGCACACCTGTGGTTAGGCTGTTATGAGAATACCACACGCCACTGCCTGCACATCTTTACATTTATTTAAGGGATAATATTTGTTTCTTAGTGCTGTATTATGCAATGCCTTAAACAGCTGCTGAGATTAGTAACTGTAGTTAAATCAACCTCCAGAGCTGTACAGAGAGAACATACTACAGTGCCACTGAGGAAAACTGATTGTATTTTAAAGCAAACCATATCACTGCCTGAGACAGAAATACTTTTCTCTGCATGTGAGGCAGAGTGTGCAGATCTGAACTCTTTCTTGAGCTTCCTAGTGACATACAGTGTGCACTAGATCATGGGTAGGATGCATTAAACCTGATTAAAACTGATTAAGGGACACAAGAAATGGAAAGACTAATTAAAGATTGCTGCAAAGTGAAAGCACATTAGCTAAAGCTCATTAGATTCCTGTTTGGGTACTTGGCTTCTGAATGAGAGGGTCCACACAAAGCTCAGTGCACTTCATTCAACTAATGTGGTTTTACATCAACTTGTAATAACTCTACTGGACATGTGCTTTAAAACGTGATGCTTCCACAGTGAGGTAGACATCCAACCAAATGAAGAAAGGGCCACAAGTTCCAGATTACAGGAGACAATAATGACATTTAAGAGACAGTAAGAAGTGTTGTTAAAGCTCCTAAGGCTGGTTTCTTAGCACCATCACGTTGAGCACCAGCTGACAGAGGTGGCTGCAGCCACCTGTTTGTCCCACCCTTTTTTCTGCTCCTTGTGTCACAGCAAAGGCTGCAGAACAGGCAACACACACTCACTACCAAACACAGCCCAGTAGCTTGACATCAAATTGAATCAACAATCACCTAAATTCCCATGCTGAGCCAGGGCTGCAGCCTCTGAGGCTTGGATTTCCAGTTCCCATGAGATCAGCTGCAGAGGAGTAAATCTGCCTTTGACAGTGAGTGAGAAGCCTGTCTCAGGTCCCCTGGCAAACTCTAAGCCCAGCACCAGGCATGTGCAGCCTTCCCAGCATTCACTATAAGCACTCCTGTGCTCCATTCATTTTTAGATATAAAATCAAATTTTAAAAAAATATTTTTTTTTAATTAAATCCTAACCTGCTTAAAAGAGTTATGTCCTTTTCAGATTCATTTTTTACCTAAGTCCTATGTGATTGCCTTTAAGTTGCAACAACTTCAAAGAGCTGCAACAGCTTCAAATAAAAGTATTTTTACTCAAAGTACTTCATAAAGCCTCAACATCTTTTTTTCCAGGTGATTCTGTTCTTATATCTAATTGCTTTAGCATTCCTTAAATTTATTCATGTTCATAATGTTTAAATGTGACAAAAGGTCACATTTATGATCCTGGAAGAGTTTCAAACTTCTGTCACATCTAGAGTACCCTAGTGACATTTCTCAGTGAGAGGAAAAACAGGAGCAGTAGCAGAGGCAGAGGAAAACCCTGACCAGAAAAGAGGGGCAGGGAAACCACTAGAAATACAGTGTAGAAAATGCACGTGTTGAAAATAATGAAACAGATCTGAGAAATTAAAATAAAATAATTGCCATCTCTTTATAAAAGGCTTACCATAAAAATGAGAAAAGGGAAGTAAGGGAATGGGCTGAACATAAAATCACCATGGTGTACAGATGCTCACACAGCCTAGGACTTTAACCCTTCATTATGGGGCTAATGAATTACAAATAAGGATTGCACACTGTATGGTTTTCACTAAGAGCACAATATGTAAGAAATATACTACAGGAGGTTTGTTTTTGACAGTTTTTGTGAAAAAATAAGAAATAAAAAAGGAAAACAGAAAAACCCACAACAACAAAAAATTACTACAAAAATCTGCCCTGAAGTTCTCTGTGCTACAGTTAAACCTAAGTCTTTTATTTGCTAGTAGTATGAAATCCTGTTCCAATTTCCCTTAAAATTACCAATATTGCCACTGACTTCAGTGGGTTAAAATGAGTCGGAATGTCTCAAAACTCTGAAAAAAAGCCTTACTGGGTTAAAACTGATATTATCTCATTTTTCCCCACATTCACCCAAGAAAGTTTCTTCAGTTTCAGAAGTTGCCCTACTTCTATTCAGCTCTCTGTTCACATTTAACCTACTAAATCTCTCTCGTAACAAAGTACTTTGCACAAACATATTTATGAGCTGAGGACATCCTTATAAAGAACTCTGGGATTTAGGGCACTATTACTGACTTTAGGATGATATTTTCAATTCTGTAAAGTTTTCAGTGTCCTCTAAAATGGGAGCACTGTCCATATTATGCTTGATGCAATTTGTGCAAAAGTAAATGCTTTCCTGGGATATGGGTATAAAAAAATTCATTGTTGGAGTTCTGTTTCAGTTGGAACCTTACAACCAGATGCAGAACTTGTATTAAATACTGGTTTGTTTCACTTTACTAGACCATTTGTGTAATGATGTATTTTCAGATTTGGACTTTATATTAGAAAAACTAGTATTTTCATTTGTTGGTTTGGGCTATTTTTAATAATTTTTGTGTAAATATCCCAGCAAACATCCAAGATTCTCCCACATCTGAGAAAATAGATTTTAAGAGGAAAATCAGCTTAATCAAGATAATGGCTGATGCTATTTAAGAAAGTGGCATGTACAGCTATGAGGAGGATACAGTAATCTAGGCAGGTTGTATTAATAAATCAATAGTGATCTTAATTATTTAGCAATCAACAGGGCACGATATTTATTTTAGGAAAAGTGTCAATCTCTGAAGTCAAAGTGCTCAAATATACTTTCTAAACATATTTTTTCTCACATTTAGCAGTTGGTCTTTAATCTTGTTACCCTTTACAAATATAAACACATTCACTGAAAGAAGTTTCTTCTATGAATCATTCTAGTTACCTGACAAAGAAAAATAGAGTAATAAAATAATTCTAATAATCTAGATGACAGAATAAAAGAGTCCAAATAAGAGATTTAGGAAAATTTCAAACCTGAAGAAAAAAAAATATCTGTGCCTTGTCCTTTCCATTTTATAGTGTAACAGACAGAGTTACCTTAAAAGCTATCTCTCCATTAATGCTGTGAGAAGACTATTTCTTCTATGCAGTAATTGTCTCATTTGCCAAAATAAGATGAAAAAAAATCTGATTACACACCTGTGTGCATGCAACTGATAGAAATATAGCCACAGAATAAGTTTGAAGTAGAAAAAAAAGCAGTTATTTCATTCCTCTGTAACATATTTATGCGTATTTGTACATAAGAGGCATGCAAATACTGAACCCACTTATATTATTTTTTCTGTTTAGGAAAAAAAAAGGTGTATATTTCCCACTAATTGGATTAATTGGTTCACATAGCTAAATCTGATGTCAGCAGTGCATTATTATCATAAAGCAGCAATTTCAGAGACCTATGAAAACCTGTTGTGAATAATTGGGGGTTTTTTTTCCATTTCAAAAACACAAAGAAATCAATTTTGCCAACTTAATGCCAGATAAAAGCAAAAATCTCCACTACAGTCTCCTTCAAAGTTTCTTTTGCAGTGTATTTGACAAGCAGAAATAATTGCTGAGAATAATTTATTCAGGAGGTTGCCTCTTTGCTCTTTGTAACTTCCATACCACCAAATTGCAATTACAGTTCAAAATAGTATGTCTTCCATGGAGCATTTTATGAACACTTAAGCAACTGATTATGTGTCACATGAAATTTCCTCTTAAAGTCCTGGGGCACATCATCTCAATCATATGCCATTGTTCCCGTCTTCTGACTTGATGACTTCACCTCACAGCACTCTGTTTTAATTCATTATAATTATTTCAAATTTTATTTCTTGCTCTAGCAACTCTCATACAAGAAGCTGCAATATACAGGTTCTGCACAGAATAGATAATTTTACACTTGCTCAGGTGCTCATGATCTGTGAATGCCAGAGAGGCAGAAATGGACTGTATTACTTTCAGCTCAATGAACAGTTCATGACACATTTCTATGCTGTCAGTCAGTCATAGTTCTGTATTTATTGTCATGGAGTTTGTTCTTTAAGGAGCTGAGTGTAGTCACAACAATTCAAAGCTGCATTCCATTTCAAACCAGGAAGAAAATTTTAAAAGTTTTAGGGATGAGAAAAATCTAAAGAACAGCAACATAAAGTTGACAAAATTTCATTCTACAAATAAGCTAAATCCTCTGTAACTTCCACAAAGTTCAGTTGATGCATTTTGGTTCACAAAGTGACAGTTCTTTTCAGTATTCTCCGTGTGAAAATGAATTGTTTTTCACACTAACTCTCTGCCTGGGATAGGAATTCCTTTCACCATAGTATTGGAGTAGTTGTCTCCATCCACACTGTGCACAAAGGCATGGGAAACTCAAAATTGCCATGTCATAGGCATCATGACATAAGGCACAGCCAATCAGGAACCCAGCCACCAGAAGGAATCAGGATGCTGAAGAAAAATTCAACTGATATCTCTACTTAATAATAACAGTCAACTAAATTACATAGTCCATTTTGGATCAAATAAAGTGAAAACATTTGTTTTGGTGAAACAAACCAACCAAAACCAAATAACAAAACCATGTCTAGTTATCTCTATTCTTTATTTCTCATTTCATTTACTCACTGTTCCTCTTACACTCCACTGAGGGATTTCTTATTATTTTTTTTTCTCTCTTTTGTTTCCTTAAAATTTTACTCTGTCCTCTTTGTCCCAGCAATTTTAGCATTTTTCTAATGCTAATGTTTTCAAAATACCTTGCTTAATGACCAGATCTCATCATATTAAATTTGGGGTTCTACTTCTAAGAATATTTTCTAACATACTTGTGATAAGAAATTATGTATTTTTGTATGGCACCTCTTTGAAAAGAATGTGGTTTTTTTGGTTTTGTTTGTTTCTTCCACCAATGCTGCCAATACTTGAAGCCAGGCTTCCTTTCATTGATTCCACAGATGATCTTCACTTTCTCTCCTTTTCAATTTATCTAACATTGATGTAAATTTAATTCTGACGTTGCTGATATTAGCACCAAAAAGGACTGTGTGCTCCATAATCATTATAATCTAAATAGACAATGCAAACCACAGCAGAAAAAAAAAAAGTCTAAAGAAATTGAGTGAGTTGACTGAATTTTTGCATTATCTGCTTATTGCTTTTCTTCCCCATACTCATATAGAATGCAAAATATTTATGGCACATTTTACTGAAACTTTTTGAGATCCTGGTTGGGGAATGGAAACATGAGAATTTATTGGTGCACTTCAAACTAATAGAAACTCTAAAAAAAAAAAATACCACTATGATTAACTATTGTAATTATATATTTATTGTTCAATCCTCAAATCTTCTGGGGCATGAAATTAAACAATTTTGTAGTATCTCTTTTCAATGTCTTAGAAAGCATCCCAGTAGACCCTCGTGCAAGCACTCCATTCTGCTGTTGTCTGCAGATAAAAGTGGGTAGAGTGAAATCAACACAGGACAACAGACAGCAGTGAATAAGAAAAAGCAATGTGAAGAGCAACTAACTGCACTGCCCCAGAGCCATACAGCTCATATTTAAACAATACTTTAGCAACAGCTTCACTGCATCCAAAGCACAGGGCCAATTTAGAGAACACTTTCTGCCTCCCCTACACCCAAACCTCAATGTACAGCCCAGACACAACCCAGGCAGTTCAGGTGTAGAGAGAACCTCACCAGCCCTTTCCAGTGAGCAACTGGGTTCCGTGCTATGGACAGAGTAATAGTGGGAATCCAAGCCATTGGCCCAGAGCATCTTTTAAGACTTGTGAGAACTAGGAAGAAAGCAGATGTTAAACTATGAGAAAGAAGGACATGTATCTGGAAACAGAAAGCAATACAAAGCTGATTTTTTCCAATATCTATTCCAGTAGAGAAAGGTACAAAGGATAAAGTTGCTCAGAAGCAGTGGGAGAATGAACTGGTGGAAAGGATAAACTGGTGATTCAGTTGTGGTAAGGGAATGGAGATCTTTTTCATGGAAGCCTCAAACTGTACAAACACTGGTTTGCAGTATCTAGAACTTTGGTACTGCTTGACATTCCAGTAACAATTTAACAGATTCTTGTGCTTTCACAAACTTTTATTCATAATACTGAGTTAAACAACTGACCATACTATCTCATTACCTAAAATCT
The DNA here is from genome assembly GCA_025447755.1 of Corythornis vintsioides. Classification (NCBI taxonomy): domain Eukaryota; kingdom Metazoa; phylum Chordata; class Aves; order Coraciiformes; family Alcedinidae; genus Corythornis; species Corythornis vintsioides. The sequence goes on from JAOEGS010009469.1 coordinate 84,139, forward strand.
GTTCCCCTGGCTGCCTTTTTGGTTCTTGGCATGAAAACACAAGAGTAATAGCCTCAAAAAGCAATGCTTACCATATTACCCACTTCAATTCAGCAGCCCGGAGCCACGTATTTTACTGCTAATAGAATAATATCACATTGTGTGATTTTTAAGTGGACAAACACAATTTGAAGTCAATAAACACTAATTGCAAGGATTTGGTTCATTAAAAAAAATCATAGCTTTTCATTCGAGTCAGTACCAACCACCATAAGCAATGTCATACTATTTCCAGAAGTTTCAGTACCATCTCATACAGCTCAGTATTCCTTTCCCAGATACATCCAGTCTAAAGGCAATAATTTTAACTTTTCCCCATGTGGACTTTCTCTTTCTAAAACCTACTAAAAGACTTCCTAAACAAATATCTGACTTTAAACCTAACAAACCATATGTTAGACCCTAAGGGTAGTCTAAGATAACAGCAGAGCTGCCTGAAAAGTTACTAGATACCATAATCCGCACAGTTGGGTTGCTGAAACCTGCAGATAATGCTAATTAAAGAGGAAAAGGGAAGAGGTTGAGAAACAAAATCTAAAATCTACAACTAACAAATTTTCAAGTTGAGTGAAGAGTGAAGTTAAGGTGAAAATAAATAGAAATAAGTGTAACATTTTTATATTTATAACATGTATTTTTTTTTATCATTTTGGTAACATTTTATACATTTTTTATTTCAAATCAATCCATTTTTCCCAAAGCTATTTTTCCACTTTTAATAAACTGCCAAATAATGCTTATGGGGCCAGGCTAGAGTTTGTGCAACAGCCCAGAGTCTTATTTTTGAGGATTTAAAATCAATGTCTAGGCTTCCTGCTAGCCCTCCCTACAAACAAGAGTTTCACCCAGCAGAAAACACTTCAGTGGTGTCAAGACCCACTCCTACACTCACATGGGGATAATGCAGTTAACACATATATCTGTACTTAGGTTTCCTTCCCATGAAATCAAGAGGAATACCCTTGGCCTGAAACACACCTATTGAATCTGGTGAGGTTTGGGTGAGTTAAAAAATGTGCTACTTAACTCAGTGGACAGGATCTCTCATTTCTATGAGATTAGATTTCAGCAGAAGATCATTGACTTCTTTGCCATCATGTTAGGTTTCAGCACTTAAGAGACTTATGGACATTTGTTTTGAGGGGCTTTTCTTAGTTTTAGAGGAGATGGGTAATTTGTTCTGGGTTTGGTTTTATTGTTGCTATTGGGGTCTTTTTCCTGAAATAATTTGTTATAGGTTGCTAAAGCACTGGATCCTGCATTATTTTTGTTCTTGCCTGTATTGAAAAGCCTAAGTGTGAATTTAAGAGTCTTGTTATTTCAGTTTTGAAAGCTAAAAAAAGGATAAATAATCTTCAGCCAGCAAGGGGTTGACTACACAAAAGTGTACCTGAAATCAATTTTAAAGGTGAACAAGAGAAGTTAAATAAAAAAAAAAAAGTAAAAGAAACAAATAAAAAAAAGTCCTAAGAATCAGAACTATTACTTTATGAAAGAATCATTTCAGATGTTTGAATGTTGCTCATGATTTAGGAATTTTTGGGTAGACAGCCCAGAAGAAGATTGCACCATTAGAAGCTACACAAAAAATGTCAAGAAGCACAGAACACAGTGTGTTTTCAAATGAATTAATGAAAACAACCTTGTCTCTAAAGAGATTTGAAGAACCTCAGATCTATTATGAGTAGGTGAGAAGTGCTACCTTTAGACTATGATGTAGGAGTTAATCTAAATCCCTTTGAAGGAGTAGGAAAGGCTTTCTGTGGCTTCAATGAGCATTTAATTGTGATGACAAGCCAACAGTCTTCAGTTTTCTCTTTGCAATAGCACAGAGACTGTTGACTTGACTTCAGTAGTTTGTATGCTTCAAGAAGAATAACACTAGCAGCTTTTAAAACCATTGTGATTACTTTCCTCCTGAGTCTCATTAACAAATTTCCATTTTCCAGTAGTGTTTTTCTGCTCATCTGTTTTGCACAGTAATCTCATTAAGCTCATACCTTAGTCCATACCACTAAAATTCAGCCCAGCTAAGCCTCTGATGTATGGAGCCAGGATTTATATATGTAATCCAGCATAGGATTGGCTCAATTTTGGGGTACACAGAACAAAAGAAGAATGGAAAAAAATGGAGGGAGCTCAGCAGAGGGTACCAGGATGGTCAGGACTGGAGCACCTCACCTCTGAAGAGAGGCTGAGGACACTAGGCTTAAGCATCCCTGAGAAGGACTGGAGGAGTCCTTAACAGCAGCTCCCAGTAACTATGGAGGAGGGTATCAAGATGACAGAATTAGGCAATTCTATGAGTCTGTGATCCTATAATTCTGTCTATGGACTCTCATCTTTCACCAGTTTCTCTTGACCATATTTCCTTTTCCATAACAGAAGGTAGCCATTACTTTGAAGCTGCATTTCTTTCTATTTTATGACCACTTATACTCTCCTAATTTCATTTCCTTTTCTAGAATGCCATGTTACTATAGCAATGTAGTAGAAAAGTATTTCATAGAATCATAGAATAGCTTGGGCTGGAAGGGACCTTAAAGATCATCTAATCCAACCTCCAACCATAGGCAAGGACACCTCTCAACTAAACAAGGTTGCTGAAGGCCTCAACTGAAAAATAATACTTAAATAGTCTTATTCAAAATAGCACCAGTAAAAGAAAGAAAACTAAAAGCACTATATTTTGAAAAAAATTTGAATGCTCACCTTTTTCTTACCCAAACACAGATATGTTAACAGTCAAAACAACAATGAAGTCCTTATAAATTAAAGCAGAATGTTAGTTGATAGAATTGTAATAGAAGGAACCTAGATGCAAAAACCTAAGGCATAACAACCAACTCAAATAATATTCTTTCAAACAATAAACAAATTCCAGCTATAACACTATCCTTTTAGGAATACAACTTTCAGTTGTATTTCACCTTGAGGCAAGCTGTCAGTATTTCCCTTTCCTGGTTGGTAACCTATAATTTGCCATTGGGAAGACACAACCCAGTAACCCAAACCAGTAATTTGTCACAAAACACCACAGACATTCTTACTAGATGTCAGCACGTAGTCCATTGATTTCATTATTTCTGGGAGGTAGTCCCCACCATGAGAAGTTAAAATCCACTACCTGGCACTGTGCAATTCCCAATAGTGCCATCATTAAGTCAATCCAGGTTTTCTCACTTTCAGCAATTGTAAAGTGGAGCTTTCCTCCAAATTACTCATGACTGTACTTTAGTAAATAGTGGATTCTAAGAATATGTCATTATAATGTCATTCTTCTGCAAATGGATGTAATCTGAAGAGAAACATTATTGTAAACCAATCTTTTATCACCTTTGTCCCCCAAAAAAATCCTAATCATGACAGATATGGCATAATCAGAAATGGTCTGTATGGAAAAAAAAATTACAAGAAATTACAGGGATTGGGATATCCTGTTTCATTTTTCTGTAATAAGTATCACATTGACCTTCTCTGTGGCAATTCTTTATGAGCAAGACCAGGTCATCACAGGTGATTCAGTGCTTGAATCTGGAATGTTAAAATAAAATAATCAAAAAACAGACTAATAGTTAGCCTAAACATTTATATGATTGTGCACATAAGGCTAAGCAGTCCTGTACATTTTCAGGATTGGAGTCATAATGAGGAAACTCACATTAAAATACTATTCCTTTGAATGTAATTAACTTACAAAATACTACAAACCCCAGGAACAAAACATAATTATGATACTCATCTTCCTCAATTAGATCCAAAGAGAAAATTTTAAAATCCTTAAGAATAAAATCATTGCACTCATATTCTCACTTTGAAATAATATTTCCATCTCTATTGGCAAATTAAGCCTGAACATAAATACAAATTAATCTGAAATTACTTAACATCACCAAAGCTATTTTCAGAGTCTTTTGTTCAGCTGCATTATGATTCTGTTCAGACACAAAATTTTGAAAAAAATCTTTGATTCTCAGATTGCTTATTTATTACTTTCATAGCTCAAACACATAACCCTGTGTGTTAAGCACACTAATTAGATGTTTGCACCATTATGTGTGCAACGACAACCTAATGAATGTTACTTCCATGCAGGACACTGATACCAAAATATAAAGTTTTATATTAGATGAGCAGAATCACATTCTATATGCCAATATAGTACTCAGTTTTCTCCTGTTCTTTGACTACATGATTATTTGAAACTGAAGACTTTGTGGTGCATTCAAAGGGTTTAGACTCTTCAGATACCTGGTTTGTGAACTAATTTTTGTACCACTTGTTTGTACTCAGTGC
>JAOEGS010009470.1:3475-23966 GCA_025447755.1 Corythornis vintsioides
CAGGGGCTGCCCAGGGGGGTTGTGGAGTCTCCTGCTCTGGAGACATCCCAGCCCCCCCTGGATCTGTTCCTGGGTGATCTGGTCTAGGTGCCCCTGCTCTGGCAGGGGGATTGGACTAGATGATCTAGGTCCCTTCCAGCCTCTGACCCTGATTGTATCTCCAGAGCTGGAGGTGGAGGCAGCGAGGCAGGAGAACGCCCGGCTGCAGCACATCTTTGACAACCAGAAGTACTCGGTCGCCGACATTGAGCGGATCAACCACGAGAGGAACGAGCTGCAGCAAACCATCAACAAGCTGACTAAGGAAGTGGAGGCAGAAGAGCACCAGCTGTGGAATGAAGAGCTCAAATATGCCAGGAATAAAGAGGCGGTAGGTGGAACCCCTCTGCAGGGGGAGGTGGCCATCAGGTTTCAGGCCAAAGCTTGAGCTGGTGCCAACTTCTTTCATGAACAGCATGAGCAAAGCTGGGTATTAACTGGCTCAAGTGACAAGAATGGCTTCTCTTTATAATCTCATCAAAAAATGCTGCTTCCTCCCCCACACTCCTCTGTTTGTCCCATAATGGGGATGTATTCATTTATCTCTTTATCTGCATCCTAAGGGACATAGGTAGAGTCTAGGTGATCCTGCTCTGTCAGGGGGGTTGGACTAGATGATCCTCTAGATCCCTTCCAATCTCTAACATTCTGTGACGGGTAGAATCTGCTCTGCTGTCAGCTTTGGCTGCCACAGCATCAGGACTCTGAAATGCCTTTAGTAATAAGAGCAATTCCAGGCCAGTGTTAAAACTTCATAGCAAGGAAGTCACCCAAAGCTAGTGCTCTGAGACAACAGCTCTGTGTGCTGTGGGACAGTTTGGTCCCTTATGTGGAGGTTGTGACATTTTAAGGGCCAGATTCCTTCAAACAGGACAAAAAGATGTGGCCCTGTAAGTGCTGGGATTTAAAACCTTCTGCCTTGCTAGGTGGAGAACTAAAACAGAACAAAAAAAACCAACAAACAAAACCAACCAAACCAAAAACCAACAAACAAAAATTCCCCACACACCAACCCAAAACCTGCATTTGGAATGTGTTTTGCATTTGGGCCCTGTTTTATCAAGCCCTTGGCATTGCCTGAAGTCCCTCATGCTGCTTTTCAGTGGTATTTCTATGACTTTTGCCCTTTTCTCCCCTGGACAGATTGAAATGCAGCTGGCAGAGTATCATAAACTGGCTCGAAAGCTGAAGTTAATTCCAGTAAGTGCTGAGAATTCCAAAGGCCACGACTTCACAATTCAGTTTAATCCAGAGGCAGGACCTAATTGCCTAGTGAAATACAGGACCCAGATCAAGGTAAGCAGTGTCAGCACTGGATGGTTGTGGTACCACACACACCAAAAACGTGGAAATATTTCTGTTGCAAAGACCACCTCTCCATGGAAGTGTGATACTTGTGCTGTCATAGCTGCATGGTGATGCAGGAAAAAGTTGGTGTGGAACAGCTCAACAGAAACAGGAGAGGGAGGTGGTGTGAGTTTGAACTAAGCTGCTCCCTCAGCACAACTGGCATCACCCACATCCCATGTGTGTGTTCAGGCTCCCCTTATGGAGATCATCAACCAGACCGAGGAAGAGATTCGGAAGGCGACTCAGCGGAAGATGTCCCTGGAGGACACCCTGGAGCAGGTGCAGATGGGCACTGGGATACTGGGCTTTCCCCTTTTGTGTGGGGGAGCTGGGGGTGAGGGTTCCTGGGGTTTGGTTGGTTGGGTTTTTGGGAGAGCTAAGAGGAAAGCTGAGAAAGATTGCTTTGATCTGAGGGATCCTAGAAGTTCTGAGAATTAGTGTCTCCTGTTGCAATAACCAGTGTTCCCTGCCTTGGAGGTGGGGCATTTGGCCATAAACATGGGAAAGACTTGATTTAATGTCCATTCTAATCTGTCCTGCTGCTTCCCATCACTGACAAGTTGTCACCAGAACACTGCTGTTTCCAGCACGGGTTTAGCCAAAGCAAAGCACTACAGGATGCTGTTGGGATAGTTAATGCCAGCTCAGCCTGGCTCAGTTTAATGTTTCTGGGCCACCACATGCTGCCAGCATGGATTTATATGCTGGAATTCTCTTTGAATTAAAGCTTCTTGTTCCTGTTTCCATCCTAGGTGAATGTAATGGTGGTGGACAAGCAAAGCACTTTGAAAATGCTGAAAGAAGAAGCTGAAAAGCTTGATGATCTTTACCATCAGAAGCTTAAGGTAGAAATTCTTGGTGATATCCTTATGTCTAAATAGAAATGTGATGGATAAGTTTTTGGTGCTTGTTTGCACAAATGCTCTTTGTTTCTGTGCTAATTTTTAAAATGCTACCTACAAAACTTCAGTATTAATATTATTTGTGGAGGATAAGGTTTCAGTAATTCATCAGAATTGCCTGTGTCCTGGCAAAGTTTGGTGCTGTGCTAAGTCTAGTGTCAGGTGTCATGTTCCTCAGCAAGACTATTACATTTTGTTCTCCTCTTTCAGACACAAAGGAAAAAGCAATTTCCTTACTTGGATGTGATTTTATTCTTTTAACCTAGAAACAGTTGTTCATGATGTTCCAATTCTAAGATATTTGAAGTATGGGAACAACACTTTGAGATTAACTTGGGAGGGGAAAAAATGTGCAACACAGACCTTGAAATGTGGTTGGAGAAATAAAGAAAAGGGTAGGCTGGGTTGGTGTAGAAGATGGTACAGAAAATACCTGAAACTTCAGGTTTATGGGGATGTCCTTTAAAATTTTTTTTGAGTTTGGAGTTATTTCTGTGAATCCTGAAGTATCAGGATGCCATCAGGAAATATAAAAAGGAAAATCTAATTATTCCTGAGTTATGCAATTATTTTTTTTTCCTCCCCTTTCTTTGCTCACAGGAGGCAGAGGAGGAAGAGCAAAAGTGTGCCAATGAACTGGAGTTGTTAGAGAAGCATAAGAAGTTACTGGAGAGTGGTGTCAATGAAGGGCTCAGTGAAGCCACAAATGAACTGCATGATCTTCAGAGACAGTGAGTTCCATAGCTTCAGGTGCTCTGTGTAGCTCATTGGGGGTTTCCCTGGTTTAAGGATAAGGACATTTTCTTAAGGCTTATTACCAAATTGGTGAGCAGGTATCCACCTCAGTCCTTTAACTTCAGAACTGATGCTTCTCAATACTTGGTGTTTTGCCAGAGTATTTGTCTGCTGTGTCAGCTCCCAATTGAAATTATCTTCTTATAGATGGGTGTATTCAGGAAATTAGTTTCCAAACTTATGTGACAAGTACATTTTACAGTCTAAATCTGGCAAGGCTGTTCTGACTCAGGGTTGTTGGGTGCTTGATTAGCACACCATGGTCCTTTTGCCTTTTGAATAGGAAGATACAAATCTAACTTGGTTCAAGTCAATGCTAATAGAAAAACTTATGGCTAAGCACAAAGTTGTATCAGACTTGAAGTGATTGCTCTGGGTGTCAGGGGTTTTATAATCATGGACATGGCTCTGAGCATCTTCACTTTACAGGTACCAAGTTGTTATGCAAACAACAACAGAAGAGAGCAGGAAAACTGGGGACAACCTGAACCGTCTCCTGGAAGTGATTGCCACCCATGTGGTGTCTGTAGAGGTGAGCTGGCATGCAGGGGTAGAGCCCTGTAGGGACATTGCCACCCATGTGGTGTCTGTAGAGGTGAGCTGGCACCTGGCACTCAGGGGTAGAGCCCTGTAGGGACATTGCCACCCATGTGGTGTCTGTAGAGGTGAGCTGGCACCTGGCACTCAGGGGTAGAGCCCTCTAGGGACATTGCCACCCATGTGGTGTCTGTAGAGGTGAGCTGGCACCTGGCACTCAGGGGTAGAGCCCTATTCTTCACATTTGCAACTGCAGGCAAACACCTGGAAACTGGAAGTTACCCTTTCCTGGGAGGAGCATCAGTTATTTAGGGCTGCTGCACCTAGTCTGTGGATTCCAGTTCCCTGTGTTGACAAAACCTTTGTTGTAAATCATCCAGTGGATCATGATGTTGAGGGGTAACCTCTGCCAGGGGTAATCTACTGGCAGGAGCCTTCCAGGGAAGTGCTGAACTGAAATCCCTTCCCTGGGCAATGACAGGCTGCAAAGCTTTAGCAGAGCTGGTACTACAGCTACTCTAGAACTCTGATCATAACCTTTCTGTAACTCTCTTCTAGAAATATCTTGATGAACAGAGTGTGAAAATTGACAGGGACTATGAAGAATTCATGGCTGAAGACCTGCTGTCAAGCTTGACTGGGATTCTAGACAGCTATAAAAAGAAGGCTGAGAATCTGCCATTGCCATAGAGATGCAGATGAGGGGTTTGTGTTTCTGAAGCTCTGCTGGTGGCTTAAGCTTAAGGACACATTAATGGACTTCAGTTTATTGACTCAAACACCTTGGAAGAATTAAACAGTACATCTGCATTTCCTTAAGACAGGCTTTGCTAACACTTCCTCCTTGCAATGTACAGCTGGGACAACCTCATCCCACTTTCCTGTGTAATCAAATCCTCTGTGCCCTTTTAGGATCATTAGTAAGACATGAGGACATTTTAGCCTGCTGAAATATCCATCAAAGATGGACCCAGAAGTGACAGCACCAATGCAGAGGGCCCTGACACCCCAGAGCAGCAATGGCTCTAAGTACCCAAGCTCTGGGGTGTCCTGCCTGCCTTCTGGGGGGTGCAATCCCTGCCCCAAGCCCTTCCTTTAGGAGCAGGACAGATGTTCTTCAGGCTCCTGCTGCTCCAGTTGCCTGTGAAACCACCCAGAGACCCCTCTTACCTGAGTGAGGGTTTTTTTAACCTCAGCCAAGAGGTTTTTGTTACTCTACAGTAGCTTTGTACATAATGTAGGAGAAGAAAGATGCTCAGCTTGAGCTGAGTGCTCATTAGCTGCACATACTCCTTTTTATTTTTTATTTTATTTTATTTTTAATCCTTTAGAAAATTAGCTCTAATTTTAGAGGTTGGAGCCCTGACTCCACCCCCTCTTGAACCTCTGCTTCTTTGTCCAGTGCTGGTGGAAGTGATGTCTTATCTCCTCTGTATATACTTCTGTGTGTTCAATAAATCAGCACCTCTGTCTGGGATGGTTTAGTCTACACTGTGCTGGGATTCTCTGAGCCCCCTGGAGCTGCCTCCCCAACCAGTGGTGGTGGGTGGCCTGGGTGGTGTGTGTCTGACACCTGGGGTGGGAGATCACTGTTTTAATTGGCAGCATCTTATCTGAGGAGCATTTTAGTCTAAGTCATACATGAAAGGCACGTGGAACTGGCTGCTCCTCCAGCTTCACCTCCCCTGCAGTGTTTACTGGTTTGGCAAAGGCTCTGGAGGAGAAGGGATGGCAGGTGCTGGGGGAACGGGTGTCACTATTATGAAACAAGCAATTGCAGGGAGCTGGGTTTCCCTATTTTGTACCCAGATTCAGCACAGCAAGTGCCTCTGTACCAGCACAAACCAGCCAGCCCTGCTGAGACCCCCGAGCACCAGCTGGGAGGAAGGTCCTTCATCATGCTGCCTGGAAAGCACAATCTGCACTGCCCAGTTCTAATTAACAGTCGGTCTAAATAGCGAGGTTCATTACATCGCACAGAGCCCAGTGTGATGGGGAGGGAGCTCTGGGCATCACCTGGTGCCACCCTCTGCTCCATCTGGGCACCCAGAGCAGGGCCCAGCAGGGCAGTGTCCAGGGGGGTTGGAATCTCTCACGCCAAAGAACTGTCTCCTTGTCTTTTCCATGTGCAGAGATTCTTCTTTACCTCCCTTCCCCTGCTGGCCAGCAGGCGGCGCAAAAGGCGCGGGGTTGGGCACGCCAAGCCGCGGAACTTCAGCGGCTCTCCCTGCGCTCGGCTCTCCGGGAGATGCTGCTCCCGGGGCTGAGGACGACGCGGCGGCACCGCGGTCCCTGCTGAGGGAGAAGCGCAAACGCCGCACCCGCCACGGCCCCGCACGCAGCAGCGGGAGGTCCCGAACCCGCACTCCACACGCTCCGCTGGGCGCGGGGAAGCGGCCCCGCGCGCACACACACGCACACACACACGCACACACACACACACACACACACACACACACACACACACACAGACACATAGACACAGACACACACACACGCTCACACGGCTGGCCCGGCACGAACACGCACACGCAAACACACACACCCGAACCAAGCGGCGCAACTGCTTCCGGGGCCGCGTTACGGAGCCGCCTTCCGCTCCCGGGGCTTTCCCCGCGGCTCCGGCTCCTCCTCCGTCCCAGGGCCGGGGCCGGGGCCGGGCGCAGGCAGCGGGCGCCGCCAGGCGGGGGCGCCCGCGGGCCGGGCCGAGGCGTTCGCGGGGAGGTTGTTTGGCCGCCGCCGCCGCCTCCGTCTCCGCCGCCGCCGCCATCGCTGCGGGACGGTTTCCGTGTCCTGGGCTCCCCCCACCATGGCAGCGGCGGCGGGAGGCGGCCGCGGAGCTCGCAAAGCGCTGCCGCCGTCTCCTCGCGGTGCCGGCGATCACACCGTCTTCCTTTTCGACCGCCGCCGCGAGCAGGCGGACCCGGACGAGAAGGTGCTGCGCTATGCCAAGGAGAACTACTGGGGCTTCCGCAGCGCCGTCTGCCAGGTACCACGGGGCGGGGGGAACCGGGGCCGGCGCCGCAACCGCCGCCAACCTCCCGCCCGGCTCGGCCCCACGTGCCGGGGAGCCGGTCCCGCCGGCGGCTCCCCCCCCCGACCTCCGCAGCGGCGGTTGCGGGGTCGCCGTGCGGCCTCCCGCTCCCCGTCGGGCCGTTCGTGCCGCGACAGGTGCGGAGCGTCGAGCGGAGGCCGGGCCCGCGCTCCCCGCGCTCCCCGCGCCCCCTTCCCGCCGCAGCGGCCCGGGCGGTGCGGGGCGGGCGGTGTGGGGCAGGCGCTGCCCCTGGCGGCGGCGGGAAGGGAGCGGTGGCTCGGCCCGTCAGGGTCCTGGAGCTCCCCCGCGCGGGAACCGGCAGCACTCCGGGGCCGGCCCGCGGCTTCTCTTGTGCTGTCCAAGGTGTCGGCGGCGCGGTGAAACGGGCGGGATGAGCGCGGGATGCCGCGTCTCGTTCCCCGCCGCTCCCGCGCGGGCTCGGGCTGAGCCTTCCTCCCGGGTGCCCCTTGCCGAGGCCTGGGTGCCCTCAATAGAAGCTCCGTTCGCGTCGCGCCTCGATCGTTTCTGGGCTCCAGACCGCGGGAGGGAGCCGGGCAGAGGCTGTCCCCAACTCAGCCCCTGCCCCTGAGATTTTCAGTCTCAGGGTTTTCTCATCTCAGGCACCTCTTGCTGTGGTGCCATGGGTACCTCAGTGCTGCTGCAGGCAGCTCGTGTGTGCAGAGCACAGCTTGCCGTAGCTGGACTTGGTGCCAACAAAAGGTCTGTTTCCAAAGCATGGCTTCTTACCACGTCAGCAGCACGGTCCTGGCGGCTGCTCTGGGCTCCCTCCACCAGCCTGTGCAGTGGGGGTTCCCTCGGAGAAGGGTGTCCAGCAGCGAGCGGACTGTTGGGCAGGTCAGCCAGGGACACCTCTGTGTGTGGTGGCTCTGGAGGGTTGATGGCATGGGACAGCTAGCTCTGGCCATGTCCCAGGACGGGCAGTGTGGGGTGACACTGCACAGGCTGTGCCAGGGAGCCCCGTGTCTCTGGCGTGGGGTCTCGTGGGGCACCTCGGTGTGTCTGGGGGCTGTACACATCGTGTCTGCTGTTGTGCTCCAAAGAGACAAAGCTCTGATGTCTGATGAGGGGTCACCTCCTTGGGACAGACCTTCCCCACTCCATGGTGCTGGAAACGTGTAGGGAACTGCTGGAAGCTCAGGAAGAAAGATTCCTCTGGTTGGCAAGTTCTGAGTTCAGGCTCTGGTGAAGTGAAATATATTTGCTTTTCCCCCCAGCCTTGTGGGCCAGCTGGGCACAGGCCACGGCAGTGCTGCCCACCCAGCAGCTGTGCCCACGGGTGATTTTCTGTCTGGCAGCTCAAGCTTGGCACAGCCTCAGCTTTAATCAACGCTCAGAGGCCGCTCGCCGTGTGTGGAACAGCTCTGCTGTCTGATGGGGGTGCCACAAACATGAATTATTGGTGCTTTTCCTGCTGAGAACATCTGCCTGTGGCCTGAGGGAATTCCTCTGGAAGGGTCTGGATACAGAGGGGGCTAGAGGAGAGTGTGGAAACCGGGGAGGTCCAGCAGGTGATGGGGGTGAGTGGAGTGCCAGGCTCAGGCTGCTGCATCTGAGCTCCAGGGGCTCTCACAAGGCAGAGAAGCTGCTGCTGCTGGTGTGGCAAAATAACTCCCTGACACGAGAGGTCCAGCCACTCAGAGGCTGTTTTAGGAGCTGGTTCATGTCCTGTCATCATATATCAATCCATTATTATTAGAATATTCTTTATTAATGTATGAAGCTTCTGTTTGATTTTGGGAAGCAAATATTTATTGTCGCCTTATGATATTTCCATTGTCTCCTGATAACATCAGCAGAGTGGTTGGGTGCAGTTTTATATGCTGAAAAAATCAGATTTTTTTCTTCAGAGTGTGTATGTCTATTTTAAAAAGTCTTATAGCAGAAGCTGGAGCTTCCTGAAGGGGAAATATCTTAATTAAAAACAATCTGGTTGCTTGATTATTCCGTTTGCGCCGTTGAGCAGACGAGGAGCACCAGGGTCATTGCAGTCCCCAGGTCTGGGAAGTTTTAAGGGGGATTAAATACAGACTTTCACCTCTTCTTGGGACTGCCATTGCTTGTACCCCTTCCTGCTGCTAGAGTATTAGATTGTCTTCATCTGCACCCTTAAATGAAGTGAGAGGAGCTGACACCCATCACACTAGAGCTCTGAGTGAGCTGGAAACTCAGAATAACCAGATTTGTTTTCCTTAATGTGAAAATTATCAATCCCTAATCAATAATGGCTAATGAAATTATTTGTGATCAATGAGAATACATCAGCATCTTCTGCTGTTCGTATCACCAGAGGGGAACTTAAAAGGCTGTAAGAGGTGTTTGGATCACTGCAGAGATCCTGTTGTGATAAATTTTCTCAACAGAAGTTACTTCCATTTCTAATGGTGCAATCAATCCATCTTCTACGATTACATTTTTGTATCCCAAAGCCTGTGTTCATTTACTCCTCAAACTTCTCTGTAGTCAGACAGCAAAAATAGGTAATTTTTAAACATGCTGTGCATGCACAAAACAAGTTTTTCCTTGTTTTTTAAGACACTGTTGAGGGGCGTGTAAAATACAATAATGTGAGTTTTTCCCAAGCTGCCCCGTTGTATTTTTGGTATCACAGAAATGAAAATTCTCCCCTGGGGGGGGGGCAGAATATTGAGGTGTGCAGAGATGTATCTGTAATTTTTTATGTGGATGCTTATTTTCCTTGCTCAGAGCAAGTGATGGGTTTTTTTCTGCACGTGTGGAAAGTTGTGTAACGTGAGAGGTGAAGTTGAAGTGCTCTGAAGGTAGAAGAGGTAAGAAATAATTATCCAGAAATGCCAAAGGTACAGAAACCCCTCCAAAAGCTGGAGGTGGTGACGTGGCAGAGGCTGTTTAGGGTCAGGATCAGCATCAGTGCTTCAGTGGTGAAGAGCTTTCTAAATTAAATCTTGATTTATTTTTCTTTTAATGTATAGTATAATTGAAGGACAGAGACTTTAATGTGTATCCAACACTAAGAAATATTTTGATTTAATGTTTTCAAAGAGTGCAATTAGACACCCTCCAGATGCTGACTGTAGCTGTTGTAGTTGGGCAGCCTGAAGCTGAGCTGCTGGCTCTGGTGATTACCCAAAGGACAATTCCCCTTGCTCCCCAGAAGGTATTTTAATCAGGTGAAAAAAAAAAAACCTCAGCTGCTCTGCTACAGACAAGTTTTGTCTGAGTTGAGGGAGAAATGATGTTCAGGAGTGTTTAATTCTGAGTTAATACAGGAAAAATACAGAATATTGGGTCACCTCTCAGTGGTCTGTGGCAAAGTGAGCAGGATTTGCTCCTGTCCCTGGTGTATCTGAATGTTCGGGGGGGGAGCTTTGTGATCCTGACTGAACTCCTCTGATTCTTGCAGGCACTCAGCATAGCTGCTGAGGAAGACTTTGTCATCACCACGACAAGCAGGAAGGAAATTACAGAAGACAACTTTAGTGAGTATCCTCTGTGGCAAAACACACACGGGTGTTGCTTTGTTGAGTGCAAAGATTATTTCTTCTCTATGGTGTGGAGTAATTAGCTGGAAGTACAGATCCTCTAACAGTTCATCAAGAGCTGCCTTTCACCACCAGGAGCCCCTCACTGGGGCAGCTGTACTGGGTAATTTTTCACCTCCCATCACACGCTCAGTGGCGGGTGGGAAGAAATGACAGGAAAATCATGATCTCCTTGGGAAACCCCTGAGCATGGAATGTGAAGAGCCTCTGAACTGGAGGGTGTTGCTGGTTGGTGCTGAGCAGTTGGCACTGAGGGCAACCCAGATGGCCCAAGGCTGGGCCTGTGCTGGCGTCGAGAGCAGAGAATCAGGGGTTGAAAGGGACCATGGAGATCTTGGAGTCCAACCCCCTGCCAGAGCAGCTCATGGAATAGAATCTCATCCAGCACAGGGAACACAGCCAAGTGGGTCTGGAAACGCTCCAGAGGAGGAGACTCCACAACCTGTCTAGGGAGCCCCTTCCAGGCTCTGGGACCCTCACAGGAAAGAAGTTCCTCCTCGTGCTGCGGTGGCACCTCCTGTGCTCCAGCTTTCATCCATTACCCTTGTCCTATCCCAGGGCACAGTGAGCAGAGGCTGCCCCTCCTCCTGACACACCACCTCAGCTCTGGGTACCTGATTCCATCCCCTCTCAGGCTGCTGTACTTCAGAGAGCCCCAGGGCTCTCAGCCTTGCCTCAGCAGACTGTTCCAGCAGGAGAGCTGGTCCAGGATGGGGTCGCTCTCTGTGTTTCTCATCCCCTGCAGGCGAGCTGATGCAGGATGGGCTACAGGAGAGCTGGTCCAGCATGGGCTCACTCTCTGTGCTTCTCACCCCCCGCAGGAGAGCTGGTGCAGGATGGAGTCACTCTGTACCTGCTGCAGTCCGTGGACCAGATGCTGCTGTCGGCCACCAAGGAGCGGATCGACTTCCTGCCGCACTACGACACGCTGGTGAAGAGCGGCATGTACGAGTACTACGCCAGCGAGGGGCACAACCCCCTGCGTGAGTACCAGCTGGGCTGCTGCACACCCTGCGCTGGCAGGTGGAGCCAGACTGCACTGCAGTGCCTCAAGGCTGCAGAGGGGCTGTTTCCAAGGGCCTGCAGTGAAAGGACGAGGGGGAATGGGTTTAAATGAGAGAAGAGAAGGTTTAGACTGGATCTCAGGAAGAAGCTCTTGACCTTGAGGGTGGTGGATCAGTGGCACAGGCTCCCCAGGGAGCTGCTTGGGGCACCATCTCTGGAGCTATTGCAGGGGAGGTTGGCCAAGGCTCTGAGCAGCCTGGTCTAGTTGAGGGTGTCCCTGCTCCCTGCAGGGGGCTGCACTAGATGAACTTTGGAGCTCCCAGCCCTAAACATTCTATGATTCTCTGCTTTTTTCTAATCCACTTGGAATGGACATGGAACAGTCCAGATCTCCAGAGCCTCCTCCTCAGACACTTCTTAAGGCAATTGGAATGCTTTAGAAGTAAAAGGGTTTGAGTCCTGCAGGTGTCACCCAACGTGGGTGTCACCAGGTGCTTGGCTCCCATATTCACCTTAGCAATGGGTTTTATGTGAGCTGCTGCAGAGTTTGGTCTGCTCACCCATCTTCTAGGGTGAGTTTCTGCAGGGCTTAGTCCATCAGCTAAAGCAAATATTTCTTTAAAAAGAAGCTGCATTAGTTTTTATATTAAAAATGCAACCAGCACTTCATATTTTTATACAGCCTCAAGCTGTATCCCATTTCCCCAGTGATTTCTGTATCAGACAATCTCAACAGTACCTGTGAATAGCAGATGTGTTTTCAAGTGCTCAGCAGTCTCCTTTTTGTCCCCTCCCTCCTTCTGCACTTGATTCCTTCCCTGTCCTGACACTCTGGGCTCCAGGTGTGTTGAGCAGCAGCAGACTGGTGTGGGTAGTTTGGCTGTGTTGTTGCCATGTGCCTGACAGAACTCTGGTTGTAGTTGTCAGCTGAAGTTCTTCTGAGCACTGAGTGGGAACAAGATGTTAATTTATTTCTCTCCAATTGCTTTTAGCCTTTGCCCTTGCTGAGCTGATTGACAATTCCCTGTCGGCCACATCCCGGAACATTGGCATTCGGAGCATACAGATCAAGCTGGTAAGACAGAAACCAATCCCTCTTTGTAGTTTGCATTCTCATTGCTTGGCTTGGAGTGGGTTTTTTTCCTGTTTCTCCTTGTTTTGTTTTTCCCCCCTCTCCCAAACAGTTGTTTGATGACTCCCACGGGAAGCCGGCCGTTGCTGTGATCGATAATGGCAGAGGGATGACTTCCAAGCAGCTCAACAACTGGGCTGTGTACAGACTCTCCAAGTTCACACGCCAGGGGGACTTTGAGAGGTTTGAATGTTTTCATCCTTCCACAGCAATGGGCAAACTCTGCAGAGTTCACAGAGAATCACTTGCAGGCAAGGCTGTGATGCCAGCACAGCCAAACCTGTTGTGCCTTCTTGACACAAGCTTCTTGTAGGTAGGAAATAGAGTAGATTCATAAACAAACGTGCTGCTCTCATATGGTGAATCTCTAAGAGCATTGATTTTATTCTTGTGGCCTTTTCTAAGCTGTCTTGGGCTTGCCTACATAGAGTCAGGGGCACTCTGCTCTGCAGAGAGTTGGTTTTTTACAGTGTGTTCATCAAGCCTTTCAGCAGCATTGTGCAGTGTGCAGAGAGCTACTGGAATAATACAGAGGGTTGGGTTAGGGGGATGTTTGTTTCTCTACTTTTTATTTCTCTCCCTCCATTTCTCTCCTTCCTTCTGTTTCTCTCCTTTTTATCTTCAGCAAGAACAGTGTAATGCAAAATTATACCTTGAAGTGTATATGTTTTTTGAAGGAGGCTAGGCAAAGTAATTGTTTTTCATTTAAAGAAGAAAGTGGAGGCTTATGGTGGATTTTGCTACTTACACAAATTCATTTTACAGTTTTGAATCTGTTCTCAAGAAGTCTTCCACCTGCACAGCCAGACTTAACCTCAGCGTAGAAAATCCCAGAGAAGCAGCTAGGTACAGTTCTTGAGCTTTAGTCACTTTTTTAATACCTTAAGCCTAGGACGTTAAATGTGAAGATGAGGGTCACAGCCTCAATTGTAACTTAATTTTTTCCTATGAAACAGGAGTGTAACAAGTAATGGGGCAGTGGAAAGTGGTTGCCTGGCCAAGGAGGGGGTTTTGGCATTGGAAGCATCTCCAAATACAATTAATAATATCTGTTAACAACTGGAGATGAGAGCATAAAAAGTCATAAAAAATGAGCTGGGTCATTGAGAAATTCACCACTTGTTGAAATAGCTCAAACCAGGACAGGTTTGAGTGTGGGTTCAGAGTGTGCTTCACAGTGTTCCATGGAGGGACACCAGGATTCCAGCTACACCTTGGTGTTGGTTGGAACTGCTGTGGTGTAAAAACAGGTGTTTGTTTTACTGTGTGCTCAAACTAGGGAAGAGTGCTCATCCATCCAAGCTGACCTGAGAGATGTGGAGTTTCATGTGATTAGTGGGGGCATATGTAGTCTCTAAGCAGGGGGTTGCACTAGGGGACCTTTGGAGGTGCTGGGATTCTCTGAGGCTGCCTCTAGAAGCTGGTTGGCATTATTTCCCATTTTGACTGCAGAGTATCTCTCTGAAAGGATAGTGCCAGAAGGATCAGCTGTGCTTTGTAAGCCACGTTCTTCTGCAGCAGCCCCACCACTGTGTGGTCAGAGGGGTTTGCCCTCCCCACTGGACCTGTCACAAAGACCCAGTGACCACATCCCTGCTGCACAGTTAGAAAACAGAGAAAAGGTTTCAGTTACAGCTTCTTTCTCTGTCAGATTCTCCCTGCCACATATTTTCCTGTCTTTCGTCTGAACTTCACTGCAAAAAATTGTGCATGGGTAGTAAAAAGGAGGTATTAGGGTTGAAAAAGTTGGCTTGACCAAATAAGATCTGGTTTTATTAGATCTTATAAGATCTGTTCCTTAGAAGGGACAGAAATGTCTTCTCAGATGGCTTAGGAAAAGAGTTCCTCTGCCATAAAAAGAACACCTCAAGAACTTTAGTCATATCCACTCCAATGTTGCAGCTATCTCTAAGGTGAAGGATTTTTGAACATGGTGTCTACAGGAAGAATTTAACACAGGCTGTTTAGATCAGGATTTTTTTCTTTTTCAATGGCCTTTTGAGTTGAGCAAAGGTACTGAAGGCAGTTTTTGCTCTCAGCGACCACTCAGGATACGTGCGACCTCTGCCAGTGCCTCGTAGCTTGAACAGTGACATCTCCTACTTTGGAGTTGGGGGCAAGCAAGCTGTGTTCTTCGTTGGACAGTCTGCCAGAGTAAGTCAGCCCGTGCCTTCCAACATCTTTACACCATCTGATTGTAATTATCCCAGCTTTTAACCTCTTTCCAACCTGTTGTGTTATCTGACTGGTTTCTCAATGCTGTTTCTTTAATGGAATCAGATGATTAGCAAACCTGCAGAGTCTCAGGATGTTCATGAACTCGTGCTTTCTAAAGAGGATTTTGAGAAGAAAGAGAAAAACAAAGAAGCCATATACAGTGGATACATCAGGAACAGGAAGGTAAACAGCACTAATGCTCCTTGGTTTCACTCTGGGTACTCTTGTAATACTTCCCTGGGGATATCTTCAGCACACTGGAGTGTAAAAGGCATTGATGGAAACTTGAAGACCCTCTGTCTTAGGGCTTTGTTTTATCTGGTTCTTTCTTCTCAGTTTAGCTTAAAGGCCAGAAATGCTGTAGAGTTTGACATACCAGGTTGAGAAAAATATTTTATAAAGCCTTTCTAAAACAACAGTTTTGTTATATGGGTAACAAAGACAAGTGTCTTTCTCCAAAGAAAGTGTCATTCTCCAAAGTAGTTAGGAGTTAATTAGAGAAACAAACTGATTCTGTAGAAGTTTGTAGAAGACCCAGCATGCAGTGGGAGGAAAGTCCATCCAGATCAACAGAACCTGGTGCTTTCTCAAATCCTCACTAGTTCTGTAAAAGAAAATGGATTACTTAGCTGGAAACTGAAGTGAACAACCCTGGTGCTAAAGGCAATTATAGAGCAAGGGGTGCAGATGGGAACAGAAGATGATGCTGTGTGTGCCATGGTGACCAGGCCGTGATCATAGCCCACATCTCCTGGGGTCTGTCAGTGCTGCTGGCCCTTGGCAAGGGTGAGAAAGGAACAGGAGGTAAATAGAAAATTTTTTCATGGCACTGTTGGGTCAGTGACATGTGACAAAGGGTGAATTATCAGGAACATACAAGTTTTACTTTTAATCTCTGTGCAGTAGAGTCACAGATACACAAAGTGAAAATAAAAGCACGCAAACTATTTTTTCTAGAGGGCACAGATGCTTCTCACCACTTCTGATATGAAAAAGGGAGGGTGGGGTGATAGAAAAGCAGAAAATATGCTGGAAGAAACAATCCAGTGTAGATGTGTAGATGCTACTGATGAGTTGGAGAAGGTGGTGCAATCAACTGGGTGAAAAGTTGTGAACATCAGAACTGAATCTGGTGGGTGACAGTATCACACAGAGCCACCTTTAGCATGGTTACATGCGTTTCTAGACTGAACACTTTGAATGAGGTGAGTTGAAGATGAACTGGATCAGGGACGTCACATTCTCAATTTGTTGACTATTCTGGAAGTTTTTCAGCATTAATCCTGTAATATTTACCATCACATGTTCTGTATTCTTTTGTTCTTCTGTTTTTTAATCCTTTTCAAAGCTGATGTGTGTTCAGAAATTCAGTTTACATCCTTGCTCTTCTTCTTATTTTACTTCTTGTAGCCATCTGACTCTTCTCACATCACCAGTGATGACGAAAGGTTTCTTCATAACCTAATACTAGAAGAAAAGGATAAGGAGAGTTTCACATCAGTTGTGATTACAGGTGTACAACCAGATCACATGCAGTACTTGAAGAACTACTTCCACCTTTGGACAAGGCAGCTGGCGTAAGTCTGTGATTTAACTGGTTTGGTTTGAATGCTGTTTACCAACAAATTCTGGTAATCATGAGTTGCTTCCATTTTGTACTTGGTCTTTTGCTTTATTCCTGCTAAAGCTGTTGATGGAGATTTTGTTGGTGCCACCATGAGTCTTCCCAGCTGATTTGACAGAGACCAGCACAACTGGATGGGGCCCCCCATCCAAACAGAGACACTGACAAACTTCAGTGTCCTTGTGGCTTGAGAATTGAGACATAATTGTTCAAAGGAATTATGAATAACCCATTAAATGTAGTAGTTATAATATAATAATTAGATATCTAATTATTAACTTCCTAAGTGTTGAATTACTGTTCTCTCAGTCATGTGCCTAACCTTGACATCCAGCTTTGTGTTTAGTTTTTTATTGTGTGTTTGGTTTGTTTGGGGTGGTTTTATGGTTTGGTTTTGTTTGCTTGTTGTTTTTGGTTTGTTTGTGTGAGGTTTTTTTTTGGGGAGGGGTTTGTTTGTATGTTTTGTGTTTTGTTTGGTTGCTTTGGTTTGGTTTGTTTTTTTCATTTAAAAAGAAGAAATCTGCTGCTCCACAGCAGTTCTGGAGGGAGCCTGATGTACAGTCCTGTCCACTCAGTGCTACAGCAGTGTGCCTGCAGAGCCTGGAGATGTGGAGGCCTCTGGTACCTGTGAATCCTGTGGGTTACCTGTTAATGGTCTGTGTGTGACTCTGAACTGAGCTATGAAGCCATGGCCCAGTTTTGAAAGCTGGCAAACCACAGAACTTGATTTTCAGGTTCTCAGTGTATTATCTATTATTATTATTAGATGACAGGTATCATGAACATAACCTGAGCCTTAGCACTGAGGATTGGGTGATACCTTGTTAAACCAAACTTCATCCATGGTTGCATGCAAGAACTGTCTGAAAGCCTCTGAAAACCCAGGGGTGCACCCACATGGGCAGATAACAGGTCCTGCTCTAGGTGCTCTACTGGTGAACACCCCCACTTAGGGGTCTTTGGTTCACCCCAGGGATCCCTTGAAGAGCAATAAAACCATGAGGAGCTGTAGCCCTGGAACCAGGATTTCAACTCTGGGTTCATTCAGTGCAGGGGCTGTCAGAAGACAAGTGATTGCAAAGCCTTGCAGGTGCATTGAACCTCCTCTGTACACTCAGTCCTTTGTCTTGGATAATCTCATTTTGCTGCAGGCCACCACCCTGAGGTTCAAGGCCTCACTCTTTGAAACTGGCTCAAAAGGTGAAGTAAAAGCAATTAAGTTCCTCATGTTTCCCAAACTTCCTATCTCTGGGAAAACAATTAATCTATCTGGCCAGCTGGATTTTTTGGAGTATTTTTTAAATCTCTAATGTTTATTTTATTTTTTGAATGACCTAATATGATTGTTCATGAAGGAGATGAGAGTTGAAAGGAATGAGAAGGAATCCCTATCTCCCTTCAGGAAATTTCTGTACCAGATGGATGTGATGTCATGCAGTTGATTTGTAACAGTGCAATGAACCAGTTATGATTGAATAAAAATGCAGATTTAATTACAGATTTTTTGAAAACTACAGCGTGCAGTTTTAAATGTCACTTTCTGAGATTTTTTAAATTTCAAAATGCATTTCAGACACATCTATCACTATTACATCCATGGGCCAAAGGGAAATGAAACGAAAGCTGTGACAAGAGACATAAGCCCCTTCAACAACATTGACATTCAGGTAAGAGGCTTTGTACTTAATTAGTCAAAATGTTTCTTTGGTGGTAACTTATTTTTCTCTCTAAACATTCATTTTGAACTACAGCAGCATCTTGAGATCATGGAATCATAGAGATGTCTGGGTGGGAAGGGAGCTCCAGAGCTGATCCAGCCCAACCCCTGCTGAGAGCAGGGACATCTCAGCTAGAGCAGGGTGCTCAGAGCCTCCTCAAACCCCACCTGCAATGTCTCCAGGGATGGGGCTTCCACCACCTCCCTGGGCAGCCTGTGCTAGTGTCCACCACTATGCTGGGAAAGAACTTCTGCCTTAGTTCTCATCTCAATCCACTCCTTGCTCATTTCAAACCTTGGCCTTTCACTCCAGTCCTTTGCAAACAGCCCCTCTCCAGGCTTTGGAGCAGCTCCCTTCAGGGACTGGCAGGTGCTCTAAGGTCTCCCTGGAGCTTCTCTTCTCCAGGCTGAACAATCCCAGCTTCTTCAGCCTGTCATCACAGCAAAGCTGTTTCAGCCCCTGAGCATCTCTGTGGCCTCCTCTGGCCCTGCTCCATGTCCCTCCTGTGCTGAGGGCCCCAGAGCTGGACACAGCAATATAATTAAGTATTTAATAAAGGAATGCTGTTTATCCTTGCAGTGTAGCAGCTCCTGCATTTTGCTAACAGTTCAGATCACAAATGCCAATTACTTGTAAGGAATAATGGACTTCTTCCATGCGTTTTGTTTTTTTTCCAGATCTTCATGTTTGAAAAGGGAAAAGTGCCAAAGATTGTGAACCTTCGGGAGATCAGAGACGACATGCAGACGTTGTACATCAACACTGCAGCAGACAGCTTTGAGTTCAAGGCCCAGGTGGATGGGGAGGGGATAGTGGAAGGGATCATCCGCTACCACCCCTTCCTGTACGACAAGGAGACCTACCCTGATGACCCCTGCTTCCCATCCAGTGAGTGGAAAGCTTCCAGTCCTCATGGACTGTCCTCATCTCACAGTGCTCTATGACAGAGGGACTAGAGGGATGGAAATTCAAGTGTAAGTTGCCTAATTCATGCAGTGGGAATGGAAAAGGATCCCATTCCTTTGGATGAACAGACAGAATCACACACAGAATCATTCAGGTTGGAACTGGCTGCTGTGGCACCTGGGTGGTGTCACCCTGATCTTTGTCACAGTGCCACCTGATTTCAGACTGCACTTCCTTCTGGAGTGCAGTGGGGTTTTTTTGTGGTGTTCTTTTGTTTATTTTTTTGGCAAAGCAAACTTTAATTGTGACGAGTTTTTATATTAGAACAACAGTTGTAACTAAGGGGGGAAAAATATGTATTCCACGTGAATTTTTCAAGTGTGCTAGATGTGGTAATATTACTCAATCTCTGTGTAAAATTTTTTTCATTCATTTTTCTACTTGATATTTTCTACATGGAAAAAAAAAAGTTCCTAATTTCTATACCTAGCTTGCTACCATGGGGACCACTGCTGTGCCTGGCTTAGTAGTTAGATAATCCTTTTAGACTGCTTTGGTTTTTGATCTCTATAAATTAATATATTAATCACTGTATATTATTATATTGATCTCTATATATTAATATCTTAATCTCTATATATTAATCTCTGAAATAAGTCTGACTGCTCTGGTTTTTGATCTCTGCAGATTAATATATTAGTCTCTAAAATAAATTTGACTGCTCTGGTATTTGATCTCTATTGATTAATATATTAATCTATGTATTAATATCTATATGTTAATATATTAATCTCTAGATATTAATCTCTAAAATAAGTTTATTCCTGGACTCTCTCCTCTTTCTCCTCAAAGAGCTAAGCGACGACGATGACGACGACGACTGCTTCATCATAGAGAAGGGTGCCCGAGGGAAAAGGCCCATTTTTGAGTGTTTCTGGAACGGAAGGCTGATCCCATACACAACTGTGGAGGAGTAAGTGTCCACCTGTGGCTTGTGGGGCCGGGCTGTGTCCGTGGGCAGCCCCTGACCTGTCCCCTGTGTTGCAGCTTTGACTGGTGCGCTCCCCCCAAGAAGCGGGGCCTGGCGCCCATCGAGTGCTACAACCGCATCTCCGGGGCCTTGTTCACCAACGACAAGTTCCAGGTCAGCACCAACAAGCTGACTTTCATGGATCTGGAGCTCAAGCTGAAGGATAAGAACACTCTGTTCACCAGGATGTTCAATGGGCAGGTGATGCTTGGCTCGTGGTCGGGTTGTTCTTGGCTGAGCTCTTTGCTTGGGGGCCTTTTGTCCGTGTCTCAGCAGCTTTCACGCGGGCACTCTGGCTTCATAGCACAGTTCTCTCTGTCTTAGTGACTAGTAAAGCTGACTCCTTAAATCTGGAAAAAAATAAATTAGATTTAGCCTTTTTCCTTTTCTAAACAGTATCTTTATTTAGTTGCTTATATGACTTTGGTGGAAAGACCCTCTTCATATATGGAATATGGGTGCTGAGGGAAACACTTTACCTGGCTTGAAGTGTAGGTTTCCTAGAATTTTGTAGAGGTTTTTTAGTACAATATTGTGTCCTTATAGAATCATAGAATGTTTAGGGCTGGAAGGGACCTCCAAAGTTCATCTAGTGCAGCCCCCCTGCAGGGAGCAGGGACACCCTCAACTAGACCAGGCTGCTCAGAGCCTTGGCCAACCTCC